>CAODLS010411595.1:0-23499 GCA_948243855.1 Flueggea neowawraea
TAGTCAACATGTAAAACTAAATGGTGATTACTTTATTAACTTTTTATATTATCTTTTTTATTTTTATATAATTTAAAAATTATATATTATTCTAAAAAGTGTAAATTCAATAGAATTACAATTTCACTTGACCTAATTAAACTGCACTAAACTCGATCCAAATTAATGATGATTATCAAACAATAAACATATAATTGAGAGAACATTATACTCAAAAACTTTCGTCTTCTTTTAGTTGTCAAACTCATATATTTTTGTTGAGACATATTGGTGGATCTCTTTCAAAAATAAATAGAAATTTTCCAGATTTTACAAATCTAAGCATGAAAAAAGAAAATAGTTGTAAGATCATTATACTCATTGAATTGCATAAATATAATCAAAATACAAATAAGCACTTAAATTTTTGTTGTAAAATAATATGTCTGATTTTGCCTAAATTGTAAGCCAATTAATAGAATATTCAAAGCTTATTTAGATGTGAAGTATATATTTCAAAAGATCAGTGTATAAGAGCAAAGTAATTGTAAAATAGATAATATCATCATTAACACATAATGATATCAATAATTTTATTATCTTTAAAATGAAATACGCAATGCATATTGTTTAAGATAAGATTCAATTGGGAAAGCAAATTGTTTGACTAGTAGTTTAAGATAACCAAACTACCATCATGAAAACAAGACATTACAAATTATTTAAGATAATTATTTTTAAATTTTAAGATAATTATAAATTATTAGATGTTTTAAAATAAAATTTAATTTTTTTAAGATAATTATAAATTGTCATTCGAACCAATTTCTCAGGTTCGAATGACGTCCATTCCAATATCCTCAGCAGCTTGTGTCCAAGATCAAATCAAGTTCCTGATTTTGATAGTTGAATCCAATAGCTCTTCCATTAATTCACATATCAGTAATCTGCTAACAATACTTCTTGTAATTATAATTCTAGTTTGGCTAGAATATCGATTAGACCTGTGGAACCAAACATTGCATTGAAGTTCGAATGAAAATTTTGGACTTTGTAGCAATGTCCTACAGGATTGTTGAGAACAGAGCGAGAAATTTGACTCTCGGGTTATTTTTAGAAATCCTATATGTGAAAGGGCCGATAGAAATTTGAATTTATATTTAGTTTATTATTCAAATATTTATTTTAATTTTTTAACATTATTACAAATTGTTAGATTTTTTTCAAAATAGATAAAATTTAGATTTTTTGTTGAGATAATTACAAATTTTATTTTTAAAAGATCAATGTATTTATATTATTTGAAAAACATAAGAGTATATTTATAATTATAAAAAATAAATAAGAATATAATAGTCTTAAAAGAAATAAGAGTATATTTGTAATTACAAAAAAATATATAACGATATAATAGATTAAATTTCGTTTTCTACATCTGTATATTTATATATGTTATGATAAATAAAGGGTGAACTAAATCTATTTATAAAAATATATGTCAATTATCATTTTTTTATATTTTTATTAAGTAATTTTCCAAATTTGTTAATTTAAAACAAATAAATGTAGTGAAAATATGTTCAAAATTTTGATTAGAGAGAATGACATCTTTTTAGAAATGGTATGCTAAAATTTTCTATCTAAAACAAACACTTCTGCCAAATCATATTTTAAGTTTGCTTGGATAGACGTAAATAGACTAGAAAAGTACAACTTTCTCAGAATTTTTTTAAAAAAATCTGTGTGTGTGGCTCACATTAGATGATTTACATCCTTCAATTTGGACATCCAACTTTAAAGAGTTAATTACCCAGCGTGTTCATATTAAATCATACATTAACACATATAGAAATACCGTTTTCCAAATATCATGAATGGCACATTTCAGGTTTCTTAATTTCAGAGATAACATAATCAACTATAGTTATATTCTGAAAAACAAAAAATGCTAGATCTTTTTTCATATGTAATTCAAAATCTTGTGAAAATTACCTGTGTCTATCCCTGTCCTTTCTCCCTCTTTTTTGCTCTCTCTATCTCTTCTCCCTCGACTTCTTTCTTCCCCGTCCGCCATCATCCCTCCTCTTCCTCCATCGCCCTCTCCTCTCTGTCTCTTTCTTTCTTGTTGCCTCCTTTACCGCCGGCACCACCATTAGTCTCTCATTCTTTCGCTCTATCTCTCTCTCCGCTATTGCAATCCGAAATCGCAATGTTGTTGAAAGACGCGACGGTTGTGGAAGAGAGAGGCGTAGAATGTAGATCTGACAAGGATATATGTTCTATCAAATGCAGCCTACGTTCCAGCAGTGGCAAATAGCGACAAATGTCATGCAATGCGACACTAAGATACACGATGACAAAGAGGCAACACGAAGACGAGAAGGTGGAGGAGATTTGGAGTTGCGACGTTGTGGAGAAGCTTTGTTTGAGTGCATCTGCTTTTGTTCTAGTCGCAATAGATGGTTAGGGGCAGCAGCTAGGGTTTTGGAAACCTTAGCTGCTTGAAGAAGATGGTGTTTCAGATTTGTTTTATGAAAAATTGTTGGTTTAGTCCCTAAAATTGTATAAAAATATCGGATTAGTTCTTGAAATTGTAGAATATATTATTGTGCATTTATGTACACATGTGAATACATGTTGTCACAACCTTGACTCATAACATATATTTAGAAGAATACATGACATAAAGCATATTCATAAGAACACATATATTCATATGCATTATATCAGCATCATCGGACATTCCATAAAATATTTAGATAACAAGAAAAATGGTTTGACAAGATTTCATTTATTTATATTTATTGAAACTAGATTAAAAGTCCCTAGAAAATTTATATAAATGTTAAACGGTGCATCGGTGGGAAAAATAAGTACTAAAGGTGAAGTAGACGCAAGTAAGGGTAAAAGTGACGTTTAGCGATCTTGTCGTCTTTGTTCTAGATATGGACGAATATTTTGCATTTAATAGTTTATAAATTTCAGTACTATAAAGTGTCAAAGTCATAGAACAATGACCAAATTGAAAAAAAGAGCAAAATCTTCATATTGGACCTTCCAATCATCTTATAACCATGCGACACCTCGTGCTTGGATTAAAACATGATAAAAACAAAACAAATGCACGTAAACCTGGAACATTTTGTGCTTAACCATAAGAGAGGGCATAAAGGAAAGGAAAGAGAGGGAAGAAGAGAGGAAAGGCTATCTTGGTGAGAAAATTTCGGTAGGAACACAAGAAATTGCTGAAAACTTCACTAGATCTGTATTTCTTGCATCCTTTCCTTCTAATCACCAAAGTAAGTGATTTTATTCCTTCCTATCTGCATATTAATCATATAATAATGTTTTTAGGGTTTTGGTTTGCAGAGAATTGTATTAGAACAATTTACATGATTTGCTTGATGGGTCTGTTTAGGGTTTAGATTTCTATCCGAGATTGTTTAGTTTTTTAGGTTCTTAGAGACAGATTTGGACGATGCTTTAAACATAAAGTTGTTCCAAATTATGTCTTCGATGATTCTGTAGAAGTTTGTGGTTATTAGAAATGTATATAAAGAGTTATGGCGGTTGAATTGAGTGTTGCTATGAGAGTGCCCTATTTTTAGTAACACTGTCCAGTTTTGTATCCTGTTTTTGGTGGGCTAAAAGGTATAATTATTTGATGGTTAAAACATAAAAGTTGTTTATATATGTGTCAATAATAGTTCTGAAAATTTGGTTGTAATTTAATTTGAATAACTAGAGTTAAGTGCAATATATTATGGCCTGCCCACCTGAAGTGATTATGTTGTAAAACTGTAACTTTGAAACATTGGCCAGACCATTTTACAATGTATTAAGGGCTTAAATTTGGTATAAATAGATTATTATATGTCTAGTATATGCCTTTTAAATTTTAGGGCAAAATAGTTCTGTTTGGACGTTCAAACATGAAGAATAAATAGACTGTCCAGAATGGTATAAAACAGAAAATTAGTTACGCTAAGTATGACGTTTCTTTAGACAAATTGTATCAATTACCTTTCATTTAAAGTGATCAAATGCATTCATAATAGATTAGTGACATAACATCATATGCATTGCATATATTTATCAGTTAGAATGAACATAACTCAAATATATATATTATAGGATCGAGAATCGTTGAGAGGGAGCCAAGTAGGGTAACGGGACATGCTACCTGTCTTAAAGAGGTGAGTATAAATTGGAGATTAGATTCAAATGGGTGTTATATGCTTTGTATTCAAATATGTGCTCTTGATATGATTACATTGACATATTGGATGATTAGTTGAATTTGCGTAATATATGTTCTATGTTGAGAATCTTCATATGGTTTATTATATGTATATGTTGAGAATGCATACTGTTTATGTGGAAATGTAATGATTTTACATGGATATTTATTATCAAATGTTTCACATGTTGATGCATTCATATTAGACTAAATAAAGGCATTGTGATCATCATGCTTTTGTATTCGCAAAATATACACAGTGGGACCTTTGGGTCATAATTCATACTGGAGACATTCAGATCATATTCATATTGGAGACCTTCGAGTCAAATTTCATATGGTGCTGGCCGAACAATTACATAGTGGCATACATGAATCCCAAAGCGATACATTTCTTGTTTGGTCACAACATATGAAATGGAATACATAAGCATGTGCATATGTTTATATGGCTTAGCTAATTAATTATCTATGGTATGCTTTATGCCATGCATATGTTTGCTTGAGTTGGTCTATGATGATTTATACTAATTGAGCTGTGACTCATATAAAGCGCAAATATTTTTTCAAGTTGTCACTAGTGACAAGTCCTTTTGCTTGTTTTGAGCCTGGAGTTTATTGATAGCAACATGAGTCACAGGTCGGTCAGCTGGTGCTCTAGACTCTCTCCTCCTCAACGTTTACATATGTATAGTAGTTGAGTTTTTTGACTTCTAATTATAAAATTTTGAAACTGGGTTGTATATAAGTGATTTATACTAATGTATATGTTTATGTTTACATGACAAAGTGTGTTACCTTCTTGCATTCTCACAATGGTATATGATTATATGTGATTATATGAATGCAAATTAAATGAAAAATAAGGTAAAAGGGTGCTACATGTCACATGTGTACACCTTTGAACACTTGTTTACACTTACTGGATTTTTATTAGTCTAAAGAAAAATTTGTAATCATATTATTGTACACCTTTGTTACTAAATAAATGTAAACGCTTATATACATGTGTATATCAATGTATACTGTTTACACTAACATCCACCTGTGTATACCAATTAGAATTTACGAAATCATTTTTTTTTTGCAAACTCACGCACACGTCTATAACCAAACTTAAATTCATAAATGTCACCACCCATTTTCGGACCATGACGGATTACAAGACGAATCGAATCAGAGACCCAACTCATCTCGCACGAGCCTCAGAGAACATAACTTCTACCCAATTTTCTTATTATTAGCCGACTTATTAATCTTTTTAAAACAATTTAACAAATATAAAATTTTAAAAATAATATACTGAATAATAAAATCAATTATTGTAATAACAAAATACAAAATATATAATTATAAGTAAAATCAGTTAAACCAATATTATCTAATACAAAACCATTACCCACTACTCGGTGTGGAGCATCTAACATAACATAACTTCGAGCCCGAATAATAGGGCACTCACTGCTGGCAAGAACACCTCACCGAGAGCGGTAGATCAGATGTTTGCTACCCACAAAACCTGAAAATATTAAGATATGGGGGTGAGAAAACTTAGTGAGGGACGACACTCCAGATCGCCTCCGGGACTCACATAAACTGTTTTGAAAACGTTTTCGAAAATACCACATGCAGATATGCTAATATACATACATATACACACTAAGTATATAATAATCGTTTCTGAAATTCATTTTGAAATCATTAACACCCTTAACAAACAATAGACAGCCATACAGATCAATTTAATAAATAAAATTGGTTAAACAATTTTAGTTTTCAAAATATGAAAGAGATATGATATTTACTCATCAAAATATTTACTGAAAATATTTTTTTTTTCAAAACATTTATAGAGAATAATATTTGAAAGCTTAACGGTACTAGAATCTGATAAGTGGAGTCACTTGGACTCGACAATAACCACTTAGGTACTAATTGACCACTTAGGCATTGGATATAGCCACTTAGGTGAAAATAGCCACATAGGCAACTGAATAAACATTGGTATATCAAATGATACTCTACCCTGTAGTTAGGTGTCCCAAACTAGAATATTTATACAGAAAACAAATAACTTATAACATATATTGAAAACTTACATAAATATATTTTAAAACCAAACAGTCATACAAAACATATAATTATTTCAAGAAATAAAAGTATTTTGAAAACAAAATATTGCAGAAGATATTTGCTATTTCAAAACAGAATATTTATATCAGAAATTATAATTAAAACCAAAAAAAATATTTGTTTCAGAAAAATATTCTTAAATTTAGATAAAATGCTTATTATAGAAAATATCTTAAAATCCCAAAACAAAGTATTTATTACAGAAGTTATAATAAATATCAAAATATAATGTTTATTTCAAAAATCATAATAATTTTCAAATTTATTTTTCATAACAGAGGTTTTCACGTAAGTCAAAATTTTATTATTACTAAACATTATTATTCCAAATTACATGTAGTGATCATACACATAAAAAATATATAGAGTTCAGAAGACACAAGATATCATTAATGGTCCGAAAGCTCTTGAGAAATCTTATACAAATTTCAAGCTTATGAGAAAAATTTTGAGGTCTCTTCAAAAGTCTTGGGCTCCTATAAAAAATGCTATACAAGAAGCGAAAAACTTGTCATGCCTACCATTGGAGGAATTGCTTAGATCTTTACTCACTCATGAAATGAGTGTGAAAGAGGAAGAAGGTGAAGGCAAGAAGAGGAAGAAGAAAGAATTGGGCATAGCTTTCAAGGCATCCTCAAAATATCTAGAAAGTTCAAGTGAAGATGATGATAAAGAAGAGAAAGATTTTGAAGATGTCAAATATCTCACAAAAAGGTTTCAAAAGTTCCTAGAAAGAAAAAATGGCAAATAAGGAATGCAAGAGGATGAACAAGCTTATTTGCTATGAATGTCATGAATTAGGCCATGTCAAACCGGATTACCCATATTTCAAGAAATATGGCAAGAGGAGAAAAATAAAAATTATTAAGGATAATGATACTAGTTCAAGTGGGGATGACAATAATGAAATTGGAGCTTTGTACTTAATGACAATCATAGACAAGGACAAGAATGCCAAATGGGTAACTTATTCTTACCCCTAAACTTTGCTTTACTTTAGTTTTGTGATATATGCATTTTGTTTACTTGTTGATTGAATATGATTTATTACATTGATTTGATTTCATGCCTTCATGATATTTGGTGTTTATTTATATGATTTCTTAATTGTTGACTTGATTTGTTTTATGCATACTTGAATTGATTGCATAGTATTTATTTCAAATGGTATTTATTTCAAAATATTTCATGCATATTTTGAGTCTTTAAATTTCAAAGGGGGAGATATTTCTTTAAAAATTGTTATGCATATTGTGAAATCAAAAAGGGGAGTTTTTACTTCCAAAATGATTTCTTTAAAAAATGCATTCACTTAGGAGGAGCTTTTTGTGCTTAATTATTCTTGATTACTCTTCTTTTAAAAAGAAGGGAATATGACTTATTTTTTGCATACCTTAAATATCCTTTTTGATGATTACAAAAAGGGAAAAAATGTTGCATGAATTTGTTAAATATGCACAAGTGCCATCATTCTCATTCTACAAGTGATATCAATATTGATTTGAATATTATGCTTATTGTTGTGTTAAACTAATCAAGTGACAAGAGTAAAATCCTTGATCAAATTATTTGTTATAGTTGAATAAATGTTCAAACTCGTGTATTTTGTCATCATAAAAAAGGGGGAGATTTTTGAACCAAGAGTGATTATCATTTATATCCATTTGTGTTTTGATGATGAACAAAATTAGGTTGTGATTCTTAATCATTTTAACACTAACACTGCAAGCTCACTCGAGTAACAACGTGCCTAACTCGAGCAGCTGAAGTGTCCAGAGGCAAAGAACAAATTGCTCTAACTCTAGTAACAAAAAGTGCAACTCGAGTTGTCTACATGCCATCTAACTCGAGTGAATGGAAGACATAACTCTAGCAAGACATACAGGAGCATCAGAGATGAAAATTCAACTCGCGTAAACATCGTAAATTACTCGGGCAACTCAATCACTTGTCTAACTCAAGTAAACCACTTGTCTAACTCGAGTAAACACTTGGAGGCAAAAATATTGACACAAAAGGTTCAAATTTCGAGGCTTCAATGGTCAGAAAAATGGCTAACTCGAGTAAACCATAATTCTTACTCGAGTTACACATTTTAGGGGTCATGTTCTTCAAATGGCTAACTCGAGTAACACCAAGAGCTAACTCGAGTTAGAGGCTATGTCAGAATATTAAATGAAGGGCTGCTCTATCTCATAATGGCTACATTCAATACCCTAACGGCAGCTAAGGGTTAGAAAGCTATAAATAGCCCCAAGACACTTCAGAGTAGTTGTTGTTAACCACTTGCAATCATCTTACGACAACATTAAACTTTCTCTTGTTCATATTTACACATCATTCACACACTTCTCAAGAGTGACTTTCACTTGCAAATCTATTATTACTTGAGAGTGTTTATTATTGATTTCATTCTTCCTTATTAATATTATCATTGTATTTGAGAGACTGATAGTTTTCTTGTTTGTCTAGAAATAAGGATTGTATTGGTAGATGTTTAATCTTGCACCCATTGAAGTAAAAGGTTGTATTGGTTTAATCTTACTGTTAGAATTCGTGACTAATTTTATGACATTCATAAACATACATGACAACAAAAATAACAAAAAAATTTAACCTTTAAAACCTAGAATTCCACCAAGAATCCATGCATATCAACATACACGATTAGGGTTAGGATTTTACCTTAAAACCAATGCTCGAATGATCGACTGAATGGAGTGTTGGTGTATCTTTTAGTATTCAAAACCGAATCTCCTTTCTCTCACATTGCCTTTGCGTGAATGTGTCTAAAAGTATCCACACAAACGAGATTGCTTGGATTGGTCTCGTGTACTAGCACGTGAATCTCTATTCTAGCCTCACAAATTCTCTTTCTCTTTTGATGTGGAAAATCGGCCTTGTCCTAAAAAAGCATTGAGGAAATTCGGCCTTGTGTATGTACACATATATATAGAGTTGTGTGAAACCCTAATATAAGTTTGCTAGGTTTCTTCTTACTTGTCCTACAAGTATAAGAACTCCATATTATACAAGAATTAGGGTTCCTAAAAAATAGGAATGTGCATAATTTTTCCTAAAAAATAGGAGTGTGTGGCCGAATTTTCTCCTACAAAATAGGAGGCTTGCCGAATTTTACATAGGCTTTTAATGTTATTGACCTTTTAATTATATGATACATTATCATCAAATAAATCACTCTTTGATTAAAAATACATGGGCCAAATTTATGTCACAATAATAATAAACCCAAAACATGTTTAATCTTAATAATTAGTGATTTATATTAAAAGCCCATTACATTAATAGATTATGTCTTATATCATATTTAAGACTTAAATCATTGAACTCGAATTATTAATAATTAATCAAATTAATCATTATAATTCAATTGCCAAAAGATAGAATATTTGTGATCCAATCCAACTCGCTTTAGTATATGACCCAATAGACCCACTCGAAAATGACAATGAACCTTTGTCCCAAAACTCAGGCTCAAAGTCCATAAGCGGTATCTAGTAATACATTATGGCAACCCAAAATCAAGTGGATGTCGGAGATCCGATTTTACCTTTCACTATTTGATCTTTCGTCCTTTTGTCTCATGATATATAGATTAAACATAAGGCATGGATAAATGCCAACCTTATTTGGTTAAAGTATTTTTTGATCCCTAGTAGATTGGTATAACAAATGACATTGATAAACCCTTTTATCAATTCATTTGAGTATGCATATATTCCATCAATCCCACTCATCAAGAAACTTAAAGATATCACTCTTAATAGGAGGAATAAATTCATCACTCTCACTATCACTCCTCTACATGATTAATGACATATTCAATCATAACCTTTATAATTACCATATTATGGATAACATTTGACTAAGCTAAAATATGTGATTCATCATGTAGGAGTCGATAGTGAGTTTCAGTTAGAAGTGCTTTTATAGCGGGCCAGTCCAATACGTGTTCCCTAACATGTATCTATATTTTAAGTGATGTCTTCACATCCATAATCAGTAAAATGTGATTATCCACTTACGGACACACTAATCTTAATTTATTATTATTCCCATGATAATAATCGATTGAGGACATTTAGAATAATATTCTTTTAACCTTAGGATTTTACTATCAAGTCATATACTTGATGACATAAGGAAGAATAAACTATTCATGAATATTTTATCAACATAAAATATATTATAATATTTCAAAGATATGAAATGAAATGTCTTTTTATTAATTGGTAAATCAAATGACAATGTACACATATGACTGGACTAAAGCACCAAAACTAACAATTGCACTTGAGTTTGTAGAGATTTTATCTTGCACTCATTGAAGCAAGAGATGTAATGGATTCAAAATCTCAAGGGGAATCTTGAGGAGTGGACATAGGCTAAGAAGACCAAACCCTCAAGAATTGCACTAGAAAGTAATAAACAACTTTTTTTGATATTTGAAGGGCATTGTCGATTATGCATTGTGCTATCAAGGAAAGGATCTACGTTTGAGAGGATATACAGATGTAAACTTGGCTGGAGATGTGGATAAGTAGAAATCCACTTTTGGATATGACTTGACTAGCGTAGCATTGCCTACTATGGAAGTTGAGTTCATAGCTACGTCTATCATAGTGCAAGAGGCTATTTAGTTAAAGAGGATTCTAAACCACTTAGGTTTAATTGCCTCTCAAAACCCCTTAACTATTTATAGTGATAGTCAATCTTCAATTGCTTACTCTAATGATCTGAAGTTCCATGGAATGACTAAGCATATCAAAATTAAGTATCAGTTTATTAGACATCTAATTGCATGAGGAAATGTGAATTTAGAGTACATCCCTATGCAAGAAATGATTGAGGATCCATTTGCTAAACCCTTGGTTAGAGATGATTTCAACAAACATGTTGTCTCTTTAGGTTTGTGTAGGATATGAAACAAAACTCTATTTTGTATCCCTTGATATGATTTTCAATCCATTAGTAAAATCATATTTTCTTTGCAAATTCATTATTCGTAGTACAAATATAAGAATGTTGTAAGTTCACATTCGTGAGTTAAAGGAGCATGTTGGATAGAGAATATCCCACTCACATGAGTGTTTACCTTATTCTTGTTATATATGAGGCAAAGAATAAAAGGAGGCTGATTTTGAGTGCAAAGTTGAGAGCGTGTTCATAATTAAGAGGCCCATTTTGCATTTTTTATAGTCGTGAGTTCATTGTAAAAGGCGAGAAAGTCGTGTGGAAAGAAATATACGCCCTATGATGATCATCTAATGATTATATGTTAAAATTGAGAGACTTTAGCGTGTTTTGTCTTAAAAGCGAGAATTAATCTTGTTAAGTGGTGTATTAAGGTTAGATGGCGAAATACATCATAACTGAATGTGGTGTTGACTAGATTGTCAAAAACATGCGTTCTTCCAAAGGAAGGAAAAAACCACCACAACAAATGATCATACCATGTGTACTATATACGACCATAGGGATGGAAAAAATAATAAATAAAGATCTCACTTTCCTAGTGTAAGATCCTACTATGAACATGCAGTTCTCAATGGCTTAGCTCTTAAGACTATTAACATATTCAAAACACTTGGTTAAGATTGGATACTTTCATGTACCATCAATGGTGATGGTTGATTCGACTAAGTGTGTCACACTATGCAAACGAACTTGGCTAGGATGAATTTTCTGGTGTAAGAGGGGAAGATCATTTTTTTTATGATGCATTCGCACTAGTCTCAATATTTGTATAGGTGTCTATCATTGTCTGTCATGATATGTGAATATGAGTAAAGCTTTCTTGAGATCAGAATTGCAAGTGGAAGTAACGATTGTGAAAAGATTCTAGGGAAAGGTATGCATAATTTCTTTTACAGGTTGGAGCTTGTATTAGAAGCAGAACGACAGTAGGATCTATTTTTCAAGATCATTGTACAACCTTAATAGGTGTATAATATCTGTAATCTTGACGTATGTTGATTGCGCGGTATATTTGCCTATATGACAGGAGAGCGAGAATGATTAAGTACTTATCATGGAACATGACGAAGCACTAATACCGTCATGTGCAAGGGAGAGATGTTGGAAAATTGGCTCTGCCCATGACGTAAACAAATGGAATCCAAATACGTTAGTTGTCAGGTCAACTAACAAGACCAACTAATTATTGCTAATAGTTGTGGGCTTGCTAATGAGATTAGAAAAGTCCAATTAAGGTTGACACATGTTCATATATGTGTATGAAATCCTAGATAGGTAAGATAATAACTAAACATAAAAAAAACTCAAAGAGAGAGAAAAACAAAAGAAACTTTTTTCCTCTCCCTTACAAAAAGGCAGCAACCACCCCTCTCTTCAATAAGGAGAATTCATTCTTCTTCCATTGTTGTTCCATGTGATCTCGAGGAAGCACTAAACTTCGGTTTAGTCGATAGTTCATATCACTAAAAAGATTATAGTTCGTTTACGAGGCTTGCATTCAACGACCCTTCAAATGTTCAGAATATGTTGTGTTCGATATTAGTACTCGATCAATTATTTCTATGCTCTTAGACTATATAGATTTTATTCAAAAATAATTAATATCATACATAGTTTTTTTGCTTATTATCTTTTTAAAAAAATTATATTTATAGAGTCAAGAGAGCGGGTCTAGAGAGAAAGAGTGTCGCGATTGAGAGATACAGAAAGCGTCGAGAGAGAGTAATTTTAGGGTTTGTTCAGATTGGGAAAGTGTGAGTGGGATTGTATGAACTAGGCCTAGCCGCACAGGCATAACATTCTTCATCTACAATCATTGGCGCAACTATCTTCAACTTTTTCATCTCCCAATGCTACTATCATTATCCCCCCTCCAGAAAGTCAAAATCTCCTTGGCCAAGATTATCAGAAATCTCAATTTTTGAAGACCCATTTTTAAAAAAGCCAGTTAAAGAGTAAACAGAAGTGAAGAAATGGATTTTTAAAGACCCATCAGGTGTATTTTGGTTTTTCTCTATTTTTTATCTGGCTGGTTTCGTTTGAGTGTTGGATGAAGCAGTACATAGAAATAAAAAATTTTGAGGAGGTGCTGGGAGTGGAGAAGTGCTCTGGTGGTTATAGCATTTATAGCCACTGAATTCTGTTGAAGTTGTAAGTCCACGTCAAAAGCCACTCCACTGCAGCTTTGGCGGACAAGCTTAGTTTGAAGGCAAACTGTTGACAGAATGAAAGCTGTGTCCCTCTATCAGAGAAGTTTGTTAGCGTTAAAGCAAAGAACAATTCCGGAGCTTTACGCTTACACACTGTTTAGTTCATTCTCCACAGACCAAAACAACAGTATAAATCATGACTTGCAACAGTCGAGGGTGAAGATCTTTGACCGCGAACTGAAACGCAAACAAGTAAATCACTTGTTCTTTTTCATCTGCTTTTTTTCAGTTAATAGGAGTTATATAATAATTGGATTGGTGGCAGCGTGACCGAGCAGCATGGTTGATGCGCCCAAATGACCCTTTTGTGGATGTTGTTGCTGAGAATTTATTAGATCGTTTGGAGGTATTAAATTTAACTTTATTAGGCTTTTCTTTTCTCTGTTCTGTATGCTATTGCCATTCTTCGATAATGGTCTGAGTTAGTGTCTTCATTCAAGTTTCAATTAATGATGTCACGCTGAAATTAAAGATAGCATGTCTTATGGTATCACTGGCAACTTTTCATTTTAATCCATCTTTTTCTTCTGCAGGACTGCAAGAAGAAGTTTCCCTCTGCATTGTTGTTGGGTGGTTCTTTGGAAGCTGTTAGACGCTTGTTACGTGGTCGTGGTGAGAGTTTATAGCCATTTATTCCTTCTAATGTCATGTTATTACTGTATTCTACAGCAATCACTGCTGTCAATTAGCATGATCTAGTTTACCTTTTATAAATAACCTTCCTCTTTATTTTTTTTTAATACATTTTAACGTAATACATGGTTTCTCAAATGTCAGGTTCCATTGAAAAGCTCATTATGATGGATACTTCAGCTGACATAATAAAGTCATGTAAGGATGCTAGTGCATATGCAAATGAAAACATTGAAACATCTTTTGTTGTTGGTGATGAAGAGTTTTTGCCCATAAGACAACGGTCTGTAGATTAACTTTTGCATTCTACTTGACTCGTGTGAAATGTGTCAGCTGGTTTTAAAAATATTTGAATTACAATCTGATGATTTGTGTCTTTAAAGTTCACTAGATCTGATGATCTGCTGCTTAGGGCTTCATTGGACAAATGATCTTCCGGGAGCTATGATCCAGGTATGGCCTCGTTAATTTTATTTAATTTTATAATGTCTTTTGAACAAAGTTTTCTTTTCACTAGTGTACCATGAGAGGAAGCTGCAATCAATATATTGAGGACCTCTGTTGTAGGAAATTAGAACTAGGTCTTGTAAGTAAAGACTTGTACCATCATAATATCAACTGATTCTTCTTTAACATTTCTCATTTTTCTGCGTGCTACTTCTATCTTCAATTTTATTGTTCTGTCTGGCGTAGAAGCATGCTTTGGCCATCTTTGTGACACATTTCTTTTTGTTGACATTATGACAGTGTAAACTAGCTTTGAAGCCCGATGGCTTATTTTTGGCAGCTATTCTTGGGGGAGAAACTTTGAAGTTGTCTTTTCTTTTATTGTTTTATTTTTTTAAAATATTTTGAAAAAAATATATGTTGATTTCTTAGTCTGTTTTTGACTTGTCGATTTTTCTTGTAATCCTGTCTAGGGAGCTGAGAATAGCATGCACTTTGGCTCAAATGGAGCGTGAAGGTGGGATAAGTCCTCGGATGTCACCTTTGGCCCAAGTACGTACATGGATGCTCCTGGCCTTACCATTATTTTCTCATAATCACAGATATCCTTGGTAAAGTTTGGAAGTGGAGACAAGTGCTGCTTATTCATTTATTTAATTGGCATGAATTAAACGTGCACATCTTTATTGGGCAAAATTTGAGCATGGAAAAAGTTTCAAATGATTAATTCCTATTGCATGTGAAAAATCAGGGTAAGAAAGTGAATTCCTGGGTTTCTGCAGAAAGTTATGAGTTTAGTCCAGATATATTGGGGATTGTGCTAATCCAATAAGCAATGGATTGTTTCCTTTTCATGGCTTTTCTTTTCCCTGGTGTTTTGTGTTTAGTATGTTTATAGCCAATTCAGCATGTCCCATGAATATATGTTCACCCTTTGGGTTCTGTATTTGTTCAGCTTGTGTATTATTGTTAGCAGTTAGCATACTTTGTGCTTGTAGATTATTGTAGGATTTGTAAGTTCCTTAATCAAGTTTACTGCATAATAGCTGACCCACTGTATTTTAATTGTAGGATATCTGGTAATTTTCACATTGCCTCGACATGATGCAGTGTTTTTGATCAGATTGCTTCCTCTAACTTGATACATTCGACTTGCAAGGGTTGAAACTGAGTTTCATTACGTTAGATTAAAATTTTGTCTGAAAAAAGATATATGAGAATGCAGCCAGTTGATAGTTAAACCAACAGAGTACAGGGGCCTACTTCTACTAGTTAAACAAAGTCTTTTGTCTCATTTTTAGTACATGTTAGAAATTTGATTATAGGATGCTCCTGGTTAGTTCTGTTATTATTTTTAGGTGGTTAAGGCATTCTGTATGCTTTGATGCTTTCTAGGTGGTGGTGGTTTGACACTTAGAGACATGCTTTAGAAAATTTGAAATGTTTAATGCTATGGAATATTCTCCTTGCATTTTTTGTTTGCATGCCAATGGAAGTATGAGTAAAAAATATTGCATAGTTCTTAAGAATTTATTACTAAATATTGCATAGATCTTAAGAATTTGTTACTTCTTTCATCATGAAAGCTGGGCTGTCGTTAATAGCAATTTTTCTCATTCTCACACAATTAATTATACGTTGCAACCTTCACATGACGGAACGGAGAGACCTTTTTTTTTTATTATTTTTAGTGTTCTCAAATCTCACAATTTTTTTTTGACAAGTCATTTTATTTGCTCCCGCCAAGGATTGAACCCACAATCTCTTGGTGTTGGAGTTGACTCCAATACCAACGAGCTACAAACCCATTGGTAAATTTCATGTAACTTCATGTGGTATTTGATTCTTATGAATTTCCTAATGTCCTTTAAGATAAAAACGGCACCATAAATAATGAGGAAGTGAGCTTATTTAGACAAATAAATTGCAAATATATCTGTTTGAGAAGGGAAAATAAAATAATGTGCCATGATCTGGCTGTTTCTTGGAGAATTTTTATGGTTACATATTCATTTTGAATAACTATTTGATTCGTAGTGGTAGCCAAATACACTTTCATGGTCTAAAAGTTAATAAACTCTACTGTAATGTCAGTTTGTAGAAACATATTTCTATAGCAAGATCTTGTAGTAATTTATTATGCTTGATTTCAAATGTTATCCTAGCAGTTATGGAAAAGCCAGTAGTTTTGTCTATTGACTTGTGTGATATTCACTTCAAGTTTGTGTAATGTATATTTTCTATTCTATTTTCCATTATCTTGGTTATCATTTTTCCCCCAAATTGATTTGTGTCTTTTTTCCTTGTTTTTCGTGAAATGACAGTGTGATATTGTTGAGCCCTTTCTTTTTTTTTTTTATTTCTCGTATCAATCAGGTCCGTGATGCAGGCAATCTTCTCACTAGCGCAGGCTTTACCCTTCCTGGTGTTGATGTGGAGGAGTATGTAGTTAGGTATAAAAGTGGTGAGTTACTCCTGTTTACCTATTTGGATTTGCAGTTTTTCTGTTTTAGACACGCTGATTGGTATATGTAGGTCTACTTGGTGTTGTTTCTTTCTCTAGTCGGAATGAAAACAATGAATGAAACTGTAAATGAAACTCTTGAGTTTGCTTCAGAGAAGTCAATAATGGATATCGCCTTAAAGCTGAAAAACTTGTAAAGAAATGCTTAATTGTCTGAAAAAATAATGTCCTTTTCACTTATGAGTAGATTGGAGCTGGGTTTTTTCAGTGGGAAAAAGAAAATCTAATTAAGCAATGTTTACAATGACTAATGCTGCAGCAGCAGGCAAACTTTCTATGCAGTACACAACATTATCCAAATGCCCCATAGATTCATCAAGTTTAACTAATTTTGGCCATTGCAAAGAGCTGCTATTGTTGTGATTTGGTTCTAAATAACATTTTTTGTATATGATCTGTTCTTTAAATTTAGATTATTTTTTTATTTGAGGATATTATCATTATTTTAACTCCCTCTCTTCCTCACTTCTCTTATATAGCCCTGGAGTTGATAGAACACCTCCGTGCCATGGGTGAAACTAATGCTCTTCTCCAAAGGAACAACGTAAGATATTCAATTGTTAAGTCTATTTTCCCCTTCTTTAACCATACTTACTCAGCTGAACAATGTAAAACAGTCTCTTCATAGCTTACTTGTATGCATGAAACAGATTCTAAATAGAGAAACAGCAGTTGCAACTGCTGCAGTATATGAATCGATGTTTGCGGCTGAGGATGGTACTGTCCCTGCAACATTTCAGGTGAGCTTTCCGGAATATTTTCTTTTTTCCTTGTTAGTTATTTTATATTAAATCATGTGCAAAAGCATGTACACAAGTCAATATAATATTAAAATTCTAAAGGGTAATATGGTCATTATACATTAAAATATTATTTTTTTCTTGATTGCAGATTTGTTTTAGACTTAGCTTGAACTGATTGAGAGATTGAATACTGATAAAACTTTCAAAACTTTCTCTTTGTGTCATGGCCAAGGCACCTCTTCTCTAATCCAAAGGAAAGGTTTGCAGTAGAGGAATTCTTTGGGAATCAATTTTCTTGGTTGAAGACATGAGTCAATTTCACTAGTTATGATTTAAAAAAAGATTTAGTGTTATATCTGTAAAAGTCTGTTGCAGTCCATTTATCAAAAATCTTCTAGATATTTTTCCTTTCCTAACTCCAGCAGATCTCTGCACCACCACCACAACATTTCACTCTACGCATTATATAAACAACACAAATAAGAGTTGGATCTAACACAAACTTTCTTCGCTGATCTCCTTTCTCCATGGAATTCCTCCTAGAATCACTCTCATCTTTCCCACCTCCTTCTAACATGCTTAAAGCGTCTCTCTCTCCAGCTACATTGTCAGCTTTTCAAAGAAAACATCCGCAACTGTGGGTTTAACTTTAATCCCTAAATAAATTGATAGTTACTTTTATTTTCCTGAAACAAGTTTGTTATTTTTTCTGAAAGAAGATTAATAGAGAAGCAAGTCTGTAACAAGAGTTGCAGACAAAGTAATGTGAACAGGTCCAAATAGTCTGGCATGCTAAAATTTGTTAGGCTACCCCTGTATTATTATTTTGACAGTGATTTATTCATTATCATAACATTGTTTGGCACATGGTTTGTGATGCCAAGCAGTGTGCAAAAATTATGAAAAAATAGCAATTAAATAAATTCACTTATATTCATCGGTTATGCTCACAAGCATTGCTCATAAATAAATAGGTTTCTTGTAGAATGGAAAGGAAGAGCTGTTAAGACGACACAAGCGTTTAACAGGGGCCCAATAAGAGTCACAGATATAATACAGGGATCTTTAATATTGTTTTATGCAGTTAATGTTGCACGATATGGTATTCAAAGAAATCCACTGTATTTTATGTAAAAGTTGTTTTCCATTAAATAAAGTAGCACTGTGAGCATATCAATCGGTTTCTTGTCATCACAAGAGTATAAGATACAACCAAAACAATGTAGATAAAATTGTGGAAGCTTCTGCTTTTGTTGCTTGTTGGATTCTCATGCACATAACAACTAAGTAGCATGGACCAACACCGGTTGACCATGGAGGGGAATTCCTTTGTGGAGTGCCTAGTGCTGATTGATTTCCTTTTTTAGCAGAGAAAAGCTGAAAAATTGCAGAACAAATCTGTAACGGATGCATCAAAGCTGTAATCTTGAAAAATACTTCTAAATTAGTCGCTAACCGCCAGGAATGTTAACATAAGCATGGTTTACATTATTTTTCAATATATTTAATTCTTGTTTCAATTTATTATAAAAATATATTACATATAATAAATAGATAATCTATTTTAACAAAGATATCAAAATAAAAGATAGGTAAAAATAAGTGGAAAAGGTAAGAATTATAATCAGGCTTATGCAATCTTTTCTTATGTATGTGTGCTTGAAATAAATAAGCTTACTGAATATCCAACTTTTAATTGACTTGGAAAATAACCTTTGGCTGGAATCTAAGAAATGGATTATCAAATCATTGCTATGCTCTCTAAACTTTCTGGTCATAAATTTTCCTTTATATACACACACACACGCACATTCACTAGAGAATTGAAAGAAACCGTTGTTGGATGGACTTTTTATGAATGCCAGGTATGCTTTCTTGTTGTCTATCTATATGTAACAAAAATATGAACTTTATGTTCCTTAGACCATGTAAGCATCACTAATTTTAAACTTTATGGTGATTTTATTGTCAATTAGTTAGCATGAAGATTTTATCTTCCATGCTTCCTCTTGGTCTTTGCTTCGACAAAGCTTACAAGTGAGGTTGAATCTCATGCTCACAAAATCTGAATATATGTGCTGATGAGAATGGTCTTCATAAAAAATTATAAATACTGAGCATGTGTTATAGTAATTCCTTAAGTTTTTCTTGGTTTTGTAGGTTATTTACATGACAGGGTGGAGAGAACACCCTTCTCAACAGAAGGCCAAAAGAAGGGGATCTGCCACTATATCATTTCAAGACATTCAGAAGCAATTTGGCAGTGGCTGTTGATCACTTTATAAAACTCGTGGGTACTGGAAAATGAGATTTTTCTATCTTCAATAATCTTTTTCACGCGCATTGAATAGTCAACAAACTTGACTATGGTACTAGTAGATTGAGTTTGTTGTTAACAAATGTTTAAGTGTTTGGTTGTTTGGGGTAGGATTGTTTGCATATGTTGCTTTTATTTGAAGCTTTTTGCGGATGACTGTATGACCTAGTGTGTAATACTTCCGGTTTAAGTCGATTTAAGTAATAATTTGTTAAGCTGACTAAGCTGGGAATTTGTTAAGTAAGAGTATGTCTTATAATAATTCCTTACGTGAAAATAAAGTGCTATCCATGATTGGCACAAGTTTATCAAGTTTTGGTGGAAAAGAGTGACTTAAGTAATTGTATTGTTGTATGTGTTTTGTGCATTGATATATCGTAAGTGTGCTTAGGCATATAAGAGCACATGCATAATGTATGTATTTATTACATTTGTGATCATGTGTGAATCCGTGTAAGTTATTATATTAGTGTCGTTGAATATCTAAGCATATGATTGTGTGATGCCTAACATCATAGTTTATGAAAAACCTAGTCATTCTAGTGTTGGTCGTTGACGTAAATACGTACAAACCTAACCATGGAGGATCTTAGCCCATGCTTCACACACATATGAAATAGTAGTGGTAACGAGTGCACGCCGAGCTATCAAGGTGATATCCTCCAGACTTTGCTAGATCCAGTGCATAGTTTATTTTCCCTTATCATTGGGTTGCTAGTCATTAAGAACTGGTAAAACTTGACGAATAGTAATGACTTAGCTGCCAGGTGAATAGCTATTATGTGGTAAAATATTTCTTTGGTAGTTCAGTGTATGTGTTTTCTAGCTGTCATTGTTCGATGTATGTGATCAGTTAGTGAAATCATTCAATGCCTATATCGTGTGAGTATCATTCTATGTCTGACACAAGCAAGTAGCAAGATAGTTCATAATTCATGACTCAGGTATCGACAATTTTTTTGCGTGTGTTGCTTATATCGCCCATGCCCGTGATTCCTTTTTGTCAGTACCTTAAGGCATGCTTTGAGATGTTGTTAGACACTTCACAGCAAGACTTTTGTATGGGTTGCTGGGTTATGCTTGGTACATTTTATTGTCTATGTTTTGAGACATGATTGTATATATATATATATATATATATTGCATGTTGATACCACAGCTTTTCGTGATTGAGTCTAATATTTTGCTGTCAAGTCATTACTTTGTCAAGATTACATCTTAGTTGTGATATAATATTTAGTATTTTTGTTTGTGTGTAAATTAGGACTATGAGGCATACGAGATTTGATAGAGCCACTGATTGTCGTGCAACCATCGAGGAGGGTGAGCGGTCTATAGTGAGCAACATGATGATCGGTGAAGAAGATGGTTCGACAATATGGGTATTGACACAATATTCTATACTCATTAGCTTCTATTGTATCACATGCTCGTTAAAGTGTCACAATGAAGGTTATGTTCATGGATATTTTGGATTCTCCTTTCGACGTTTATTTCAGGATTTGTTTGAAGAAAATATATAGAGTGAAAAGGGTGGGGAAGATGAGGGCGGTGTTGTTCCTGTTTTTCATTATAAAGTTGTTGTCTGTACTTATATTTGCCCATATTTCCTCCTTTTGCTTGGTTTAAAGATTCATTATTGAAATAGGTTTCTATTGTTTCTTGAATCGGGCTCTATTTGCTAAGTGAATGGAGAGGGATAGAGAGAGAGCGGAGAGAGGTAAGAGTGTTGATTTTGAACAATGCATGACTATAAGTTTCACAGAAGGATATAAATTGTAGGCAGGGCTTGACAGAAATTTTAAATTTTTAATCTTAGTTGGTAGTGTTAGTGAGCTTCCCACTAATAGAAGTTAATCTGAGGGGCCAAATAAAAGATTTTTTAAGCTATCGCTATATTTCCATTTCTCATACTTGAGTCACTAATTTCCTCCGAATTTTGTTAAAAACAAAAAAAAAAAACAAATGCTTTTTAAACCGACACAATGTAGCTTAATTTTTTGGGGTTTTTACAAAATTACAGAGATAAAAAATTGATATTAAAAACGTGCAGGTCTAATTTTTGATATTACAAGTGTGCTAACACAATTTCTAAAATATATTTTCAAGTGCTTGTATATATGTTTTTTATATGTATTATACATATCTGTATTTTATTTATGTTTCGTATATATATGTTTTTATGTTGTATATATGTTTAAAATAGTATAAACAAGTCATAAATGTCGTATATACAAGTTACAAACATAACATAAACAAGTTGTAATACTAATAATGACATATTCTTCATCTTTGTAAAAGATGTATATGTTATAAATATAACATAAATAAATCATAAACATAACATAAACATAGTATATACAAGTTACAAATATAGGATAAATAAGTTACAACACTAATACTTGTATGTTCTGCATCTTTATAAAAGATATACAAGTTACAAATATAGTATAAAATAAATTATAAACATAGTATAAATATAGTATATATAAGTTACAAATATAGTATAAACAAGTTATAAAACTAATATTTATATGTTCTGCATCTCTATAAAATATATACAAGTTACAAATATAGTATAAACAAGAGTTCGTAAAATTTGAAAATATGCATTTGTTAAAATGTAATATGCAAAAGGGGGTGGTGCAAAAAGAATGTAAAGTATTATAGGTGTATTGTGTAAAAATCACTAATTTTTTTACTATTTAGTAAACCCTTAAGGCTGGTGAGCTGTAACCCCAAGGTCAGTTTAACTGCCACTTAGGACATTTTTAATGATCAACTTCATTTTGGGTTGATAAATCTGTCACATTAGTAATTTTTTAACTTCTTATTCATCAAAACATCTCTTTCTAAAATAGCTAACTTCTCACTATATTGTAGTATAAGACTCACAATTATTTCACTCATTATTTTATTTATTTATAATATATAAATAATAATAAAAATATTTATTTAACATAAACATTTTGTGTTAATTTTTAAATTAAAAATATTATTTTAGAAATTATAGTATATAATATTTATTTTAATAATTATTTAATTGAATATTTAAAAATAATAATTTTAGTGAAATAAAATTTAATGGTTGATTAAATAAATATTTAAATTATAATTTAACTTGAGAATTAAAAATTAAGCATTAAAAATACAATTTTATTAATAAGAAATTACAATAATGTCTAATTATTAATAACAAAACACTAAAAATATTACATTGTAATTAATTCTAAGAAGAACATAAAATATTTTGTGTGACTTATTCTACTTATTCT
>CAODLS010411690.1:0-16173 GCA_948243855.1 Flueggea neowawraea
TATATATATATATATATATTTCGATGTGGGACACCTGTGCTATGTAGGGTAAACGTAGTATTTGGTATACTAATGAGTAGTCAAGACCCAATTACCAGGGTTTATGGTAGTCGTGTGTCCAGCCAGATGCATGTACTCAATTTTAGCTTAGCGGCGGAGTCCACCCTTATTATTTATATTTATCAGTCAGTTTCAGGTCCCATATCCGTTTTAGATATACATTATATAGTATATATATTCTGTATGTATATGCCTGTTGTTTGCTTTGGTTGCGAATGTTTTGAAAATGAATTCCTGAACCAATAACCCAGTATTAGCGTGTATATGTATGTACACTTATATCTGCATGCGATATTTTTGAAATGTTTTCAAAATAGTTTTGTGAGGCCTGGAGCTGCTCTGGAGTGTTGTTTCCTCACTAAAGATTCTTACCCCTTTTTCTTATGTTTCTTGTCAGTTTTCCTTTATCTTATTTCTCAGGTTCTCTTTTGGTATTCATCAACCGTATGGAATCATGCTCCTAATTAGGCGTTCCATTTGATAGTGAGTGCCAATTTGGTCCTTTTGTTTTGATTAGAGCTTTACATCGGGATGTTGTTGGGTTATTGGGTCATATTTTGTTTTTTGGATTTATACTCATTCTCTATTATAGTTTTGCACTTATATGATAGTATGATTTTGTTTTGTATAACTTCTTCTATATACATATGATTTTGGTATAAAATATTTTTATACTTTATAAATGGTTTAATATATCATGTGTAGTGTTTCTAATTCATTGAGGCTGGTGTGAGATGGGTCGAGCTCACATAGACAGTTCGCCTTTCACCCCAGTCATGATCTGAAAATGGGTTGTGACAAAAGTGGTATCAGAGCGATAAATTTTGTATTGTTTGGGTCAGTATGGAGCATAGATATCATTGATTGAGTTGGTCCAATTTTCTTCTGCAAACCCTTTTGATAGTTATCTCGGTATTATGGCAATCACTTGTATTCTAACATCTGCATATATGTTCTGTCTGTCTGTTATCTATAGCGATGGATCGTCGTGGTAGTCCTAGACGAGAGCCGGACGAGGCCGCTGCTCAGTCTGCAGTGGATCCGCACAATTCACATAGCATGTCAGAGGTTGCAGCACCAGCACCTCAACAACAACCATATCTTCAGCTTCAGTAATTTCTCATAGCTCAGATGAAGATGTTTGAGCATATGAATCGGGTTCTCGACTGCATAGAGAGAGCTCAATTAGGTCAGGTGGTTGTAGATCAGCCAGTTCTGCTAGTAGGAGTAGCACCAATTTCGCTAATGGTGCCACCTGTACCTCAACCTCAGCCTGAGGAAGCTGCAGTAGATGCTCCGGTGGTTGCATCTATTGCGCCACGAGTCATAGAGTATGATATTCTGGATAGATTTATGAAACTCAAACCACCTAGATTTTCAGGTGTGATGGGAGAGAAACCTTACGACTTCTTCCTTGAGGTGGAGCATCGCTTTAACGCTCAAGGCATTAATGATGATGCCAGCAAGGTTAGACTTATCGCGTTCCTTCTAAGTGGCCCGACAGCTCGGTGGTGGAGGAGTCTTAAGGCTCAAGAGATTTCAGTTGGGTCAGATTTACGGATGAACTCATTGCGTCTGTCCTTCTTCGGAGCATTTAGGATAAGAAGGAAAATGAGTTCAATGACTTCCATCAGGGGATGGGTATGTCGGTGATACAATATGAGGAAAAATTTAAGGATTTGAGTAGGTATGCACCTCCTCAGAATTACGGAGAGGATGCCTTTGCGAGAAAGTTTATGGATGGGTTGCGACCCATGATTAGCAGAGTGGTGGTGACTTTAAGGTTGACTACCATGAGACAGATGGCTGAGTCTACCAGAAGATGGAGTATATTGATGAGAGACATCCGAGGGAGTCAAAGAAGGCGAAGACTGATGGTACTTCTAGAGGCCAGTAGGGCTGGGGTTAGGGAGCCCAGTCAGAGCAGAGATGTTGACATTCTTCTAGAGTTTAGAGGCTCAGTCAGAGCATTCAGAGCCACAGTGTGGCACAACCAGCTGGACAGAATAGAGATCAGAGCTCGGAAGGCTCGTATCTGCCTTGTAGTTCTTAAGGAATGAAGCGTCCCGAGACTTGAAATAAGGTAGTTGGCAATTGTTTTTACTACAGACAGTCGGGACACAAGATAGTTGAGTGTCCTTTGAGGTTGAGTACTAAGGCTCAGGCTGGACAGTCTATAGTAGGAAGGTTAAGTACAACTAGTACCAGTGCTAGTAAGGGAGTCGATAGAGGTTCAGGGAGCCGCAGTCAGGCTGGTCAGGGCAGTGGTTGTGGTCAGACAGCTCAGATAGTGCGGCTACATGAGGGCAGGCCCAAGTATACCATCTTACCCTTTAGGAGGCGTAAACCTCTAACGTTGCAGTAACTAGTACGCTCTCTATATTTGGTACTCCAGCATATGTATTATTTGATATTGGTGCATCACATTCATTCATCACTCCCCTTTTTGTTGAGCATGCTAGGTTAGTGTTGCGTCAATTGAATAAGTTGTTAAAGGTTTCATTATCTTTGGGTAGCAAGATGTTTACTAATTTTGGAGTTTAGGTTTGCGTGATTATCATTGATGGGCATGAGTTAGTAGCCGACCACATCTTATTAGATGTTAGAGAATTTGATGTCATTCGGGGTATGGATTGACTTTCTGATTAGTATGCTATCTTGGATTGCTTTCCCAAGAGAGTATATTTTCGACCACCTGGTCAGATTGAGTTTTATTACTAGGGTGAACGAGATAGTGTGGTACAGTGTTATGTATCAGCTGTTAGAGAAGAGAGGATGATTTTTTGAGAATGTGAAACGTGTTTGGCTTTTGCTTTGATTGAGTCTGAAGGATCAGAGTTGAGCATTGAAGATGTACCAGTGGTTTGGGAGTTTTCAGATGTGTTTTCGAAGGAGTTACCAGGACTTTCACCAGAGTGGGAGATCAAGTTTGCTATAAAGATGCAGCTTGGTACCAATCCGATATTGATTCCACCGTATCGGATGGCGCCAACAAAGTTGAAAGAATTAAAGACTCAGCTGAGGGAGTTGTTAGACAAGGGATTTGTTCGACCAAGCGTTTCCACCTTGGAGCGCTCTGGTGTTATTTGTAAAGAAGAAAAATGGGAGCCTTCGTATGTGTATTAACTATCGTCAGCTTAATAAGGCAACGGTGAAGAACCAATATCCACTTCCGAGGGTAGGTGATCTGTTTGACCAATTGGAGGGCGTACAATGGTTTTCTGAGATCGACTTGAGGTCGAAATATCATCAGTTGAGAATTAGAGACAAAGACATTCCTAGGAAAATGTTTTGAACTAGATATGGTCACTATGAATTTCTAGTAATATCGTTTGGTTTGACCAATGCACTAGCGACAATTATGGATTTGATGAATAGGGTGTTCAGACCATATTTGGATCGATTCGTCATTGTTTTCATTGACGACATTCTGATCTACTCAAGGAGTAGAGAGGAGTACGAGGACCACTTGAGGTTAGTGTTGCAAACTCTGTGAGAACATCAGTTTTATGCTAAGTTATCAAAGTTCAAATTCTGGCTTGAATAAGTGGCATTCTTGGGAGATGTGGTGTCAAGAGAAGGCGTTATGGTTGATCCAAAGAAGGTAGATGCAATACTCCATTAGGAGAGGCCTAAAACCACTACGGAGATTCGAGTTTTCTTTGGTTGGCTGAGTATTATAGGAGGTTTATCCAAGTTTTTTCTAGGATTGCTACTCCTATGACTCGGTTAACTCAAAAGGGAATTAAATTTGTTTAGTTTGATAAATGAGAGGACAGTTTCTAGAAGTTCAAGAAGTGTCTAACAAATGCACCGGTGGTGGTTCTACCGTCAGGTTCTAGAGGTTTTTCGGTGTATTGTGATGTATCGAGAGTTGGTCTAGGTTGTGCATTGATGCAACATGGTAAAGTAATTTCCTACGTATCGACATAGCTTAAAAGGAATGAACATAACTATCTGACGCACGAATTAGAGTTAGTAGCAATGGTGTTCGCTCTCAAGATCTGAGGGCATTATTTGTACATAGAGACTTTTGATATCTTCACTGATCATAAGAGTTTGAAGTACATTTTCGGGTAATGAGACATGAATTTGAGGCAAAGGCATTCTCTAGAGTTACTAAAGGATTATGATTACACTATATCATACCATCTTGGCAAGGCTAACATTGTTGTCGACGTTTTGAGTAGAAAGTTGGTAGGTAGCTTAGCTCATATCTCTGTTGAAAGACGACCTGCAGTATCTGAGTGACAGCGTCTGATGGAGTCTGGAGTTGAACTATAATTTAATGACTCAGGGGTGTTGCTCGGTCATATTGAGGCGAGGCTTATATTATTGGACCAGATTAGGGAAGCTCATAAGGAGGATTTCGAGTTTTAGAGTTTGATTGAGAAGGTTAAGTCTTTCGATATGCCTAAATTCAATTTTGATGACTCTAGAGTCTTTTGGTTTGGACTGAGGTTGTGCGTACCATCTTCGGGTGGTTTACGCGAGGTGATTAGAGAGTTTTATAGGTGGCCAAGGATGAAGAAGGACATCAATGAGTTTGTTAGTCGGTGTTTGACCTGTCAGCAGGTTAAGTTTGGGCACCAACGTCCTTCTAGACTATTGCAGCAAATTCCCCTTCGAGAATGGAAATGGGATCTCATCAATATGGATTTCGTAGTTGGCATACCGAGGACGTCTTCTGGGTATGACTCCATTTGGGTGATTGTAGGCCGATTGACAAAATCGACACATTTTCTCACTGTCAAGATGACATATGGAGTGGTACAATTGGCTAAGTTGTATATTGATCGAATTGTTCGTTTGCATGGTGTGTCAGTCTCTATAGTGTCTAACAGATGACCCTAGTTTACTTCGTAGTTTCGACATAAACTACAACAAGGTTTGGGTAGCAGATTGGATTTCAGTATAGCTTTCCATCCGCAGACCAATGGAAAGTTCGAGCACACGATTCAGACTTTGGAGGATATGTTGAGAGTGTGCGTAGTAGATTTTACAGGGAGTTAGGATTCCCATTCGAGTATCAAAATGGCACCATGCGAGACGTTATATGGCAGGAAGTGTAAATCTCCTCTGTGTTGGACCGAGGCCGGTGAGAGAGAGCCATTGGGTCCAGATCTTATCTTGAAGACTACTGAGAAAGTCAGATTAATCCAGCAGAGGATCCAAACTGCTTACAGTCATTAAAAGAGTTACGCTGACCCGAATCATAAGATTTGGAGTTTGAGGTCCATGTATTTCTCAAGGTATCACCGATGAAGGGTGTTATGAGATTTGGGAAGAAGGGCAAGTTAAGCCCAAGATACATTGGTCCATTCGAGATTATAGGCCGTGTTGGGGCTGTTGCTTATGAGTTGGCGTTATCGCCTCAGTTTTCTTCTGTTCACCCAGTATTCCATATTTTGCTTCTGAGGAAGTATGTTCCTAATCTATCCAACGTTTTGTCACCACAGCCTATCGAAGTTCAACCATATCTGTCTAATGACGAGGCCCCTGTGCGGATTGTTGACCAACGGGTCAAGAGACTCCGCAACAAAGACATTATTTCGGTGAAACTGATTCGGAGACACCATTCTGATGAGGAGGCCACTTAGGAGGCCGAATAGGAGATGCGGCGCAAATATCCTCACCTGTTCGATTATGTCGACACGTAGGTCAATGGATTTTGCTTCAGTCTTAGCATTTTTATTTTTTTTGCATCTTCGTTCTGCACCTCTGCACTTGGTTTATGCATGTCTATTTTTGTCATTGCATGTTTGTGTAGTTTCAGTTTATGCATCATCATTTTTTGTGTATATGCACGTTGGCTAGGTAGCCGACTATTGGTTGGATGATTATGATTTAAGGTTGTTTTAGAGATTAGGATGGTTGCTGTGATTTGATCTATTTCAAAATTCGAGGATGAATTTCTTTTGAGGGGGAAGTATGTAATATCTTGCTCTTTTCGACAAGGTTTCTGTAGATCTCCGATTTGATTTTGAGTATTGGGGTGTAAATTTGTTACTTATGGTGTTTCAAGCAGTGTTACTCGAGTAAGTGAAGTGGATTACTCAAATTATGTAGGGGTTGGATTACTCGAATAAGCATTGGGAGTTACTTGAGCAACATGGGGTATGGCTTACTCGAGCAAACCACTGGATTACTCGAGTAAACCATGAACCCAGAACGATATGGGGAAAAGCTTACTCGAGTAAACAAGTGTGTTACTCGAGTAAGAGCACGTTCATACAGAAAGTCTATAAATACCTTTACCCAGACTCTTGAGATTTTCACTCAACTCTCTCACCCTTAAACACTCCAAATCCGTCCAGATTTCATTTCCATTGCTTCTCCTTGGTTCTACATCATCTCTAAGGTAAGATTAAGCTTCTAAACCCTTGAATTTCTTCATTTTTGCAAGATTGTTTATGTTAGGATTTGCAAAAATGCTCATAGGTTTGAATGTGTATTGTTTCTGTTAGAACGAGTGTTTGGAGTTGCTAAATCGTGTTATTGGGAGTGTTGAAACACTAATAGATGGCTTTAAATCACAAGAATCGAGGATGTTCATAAATATGTTTGAATCAATTCGGTTTTGGTCGATTTTGGGTGATTTCGAGTTGTTTTGATGGATTGGACCTTAGATTCTTGTTCAGGAGGTTGATTAGAGTCAATGTGGGTGATTGGTTGTAGTTTTTATTGGTGGAATCAAGATTTGTCGAGTTTTGAAAATTCTGAGAAATGGATTACTAAGCTATTCGATTACTCGAGTAAGCCAGTGCTTGGATTACTTGAGTAAGCCATTCTGTTACTCGAGTAATCCAAGGCATGATAACTCGAGTAAGGCTTCCTTGTTACTCAAGTAAGCTATCCTTTTATATATATTTGAAAGAGTTAGAGGGCTAATTTGAGAATTTTGACTTCTAGGAGGACTTATTTGAAAATTTTGAAGACTTTGAGGACTAATTTGTAATTTACTAATTCTCGGGGACTAGTTCATAATTTTACAAAGGTCCAGGGATCTAATTGTAATTTTACATAGATTCCGATTTTTGAGGTTTCAATGTTAGATATTTGACCGAAGTAGGCTTTCGTCATTGGGTGCTACTTTGCATCTGCATTTACATATTATGCATTCGGTACTGCCACATTATCAATGTTCCATTATGATATTTGTTATGTTTGTAACTGTTTCAGCTTCCTGCGCCTGCCATCATGATCAACCACCCACTAGAGGTGCTTCACTGGATCCTTAGCATCAGATACCAGGTAAGTGAAATGACAGTTTCAGACATATAAACTGTATTTTCTAAATTTTATATTTTTGTTGTGTCCAACATTTCTTTGAAAATGGAATTTTCTAATGGCTTGGCTAATTAATAATTAGGATTATGTGATTATTAATGTTTGGTTTCATTTTTTATAAATAATATTTATATATGGTATATAAATATTTTCTACAAATTAACTCGGTTTCTGATATTGAACATTCATATAAGGTATATGAATATTCTCTGTAAAAATAAGAATATGTCATCTGAAAACAATCATTACAAAACATATGGGGTATGGTTAAAATAATTTGTAAGATAAGGCATCATGATGAGTGATTTAGAAAGAGTACTAGTTGGAGGCCCAGGCGATGCCTCATGATTTTTTTGTTAGTGACTAATTTGTGAAAAAATTGGAATAAGAAAAGATTATATATTGCATTTTATTTAATTGATTGTATAAAAGCAATTACAAATGAAACCATAAATTAAGTAGAAAAGTTATAGTGTGAAATATAAAACATAGAATTTAAATGGATTATTGAAATTTTAAAAAAATTGTAATGTTGTTATAACTTAAATTATTAAATAGTTTGTACACTTTAAAAAACAGAACAAAACATAAACAAAAAAAATATGTTGTATTAAAATAAACGAAAAAAATTACGTCAACAAAATATTTTACCTTATTGGATGATTTACATCCAAATTTATATGAAGTCATAATCAAGTAATTGGATACTCATTCTTTGAAATTGTAGTGTTAAAATAGAATAATTATTTCTTGAGAATAATAAATATTTGTCAAACAATGATATTTATTTACCCCTCAGTTTATTACGGCATGCTTTACATTGTAAACATTTCTCATTCCATTACTTATAGATAAAAATCATTAAAAAATTGTTAGACATATTAATATTTCAATTTACAACTTTAGTTTTCAATTTGCAAGAATCATTACGACTTTTCTTCTTTTTGCAACATGCCTATATATATATAAATTAGACTAAAATCGTCTAAATCAAATTACAAAATACGTTCTTAAAAATGTCAAAAATCTTCACTAATACAATTGATAAAATGGGATTGTCTTTTCTTTAAAAGTTACCTTTCTCAGTATTATTGGACTTCAAAATTTTGTTAGATGAACATCTTTTTTTCAATATGTTTTGCTCTTCATCCCTGATTCATGTTGTTGTGAATGGATGTCGTCAAATGTCCGGTTGTTATTTGACATCTTTGTCGAAAAAAATTCGATTAAGTCTCAAAGCTGCCAAAAATAAACAACTTGGGTAAGCCATCTAGTGATCTTCATAAATCAGTCAATGTTAACAGTTTTAATAATGTAATCTTTACTCACATACTTGGATCAAGATAAGCAATACTACACATCATAGAGCTCAACTAAGTAATAGTGCGAGACCCCGGCGATGCACAGTGAATGTTATTTCTTTCTATTTATTAAAAAATAGGAGAAATAAACATTCTTTGTAAAAATTTCAATAACCTTACATTATTCTAATATTATAGGGAGTATTGCGTAGAGTTATAAAAATACATTACACAAAAGAACTATTAAATTTGTAAAATCTCTTTCAATCAACTCGTTTCAAAATATTTACCACTTGATGTTAGCACAAATAATTGAGTAGAGTATATATATTATTGAATTAAGTTGTTAAAATTGAATCTGTAAAAAAAAAAAAGTCTCATAACAATCGAAGAATTCATCCCTTAACCACTAAGACTTGTTTATTGTTGGTATAGAATAATCTTATATAAAAAGATTTCAAAACTATGGTTCAAATGTTTTCCTTCATGGACTGCAGGAAAATAAGTGTTTCAAGACTGGAAAAAAAAAATAGAAAACAGACGCGATAATAAGCTAGAATTTTTTTGCCTCCTGAACTGGAATTTTTTTTACTTGTTAAAATCATCATTTGACTGAGATGGATGATCTCATTAGTTGGTTAATATCAAGGAACAAACTGAAACTAGAAACCCATGCAATAAAACTTATCATCAATTTCATAAGCAAAACTTTGGGAACATCACCTGACTGAAATCCATGCAAAATTCACACCTGAAATTTCAACTTCAACGTATATAACTCTTAGGGCTGCGAAAAGAATACCACACCACGATTGTGTATGAATAGTTTGATAGTTTAAGATGGAAAATCAAAAGTTGAAACAATGACTATATCTTGCTGCACAAAGCTACTCTCATAAGTACTAATACAGAGAAGAAAATCGACTTCTCAATTTCTCCGAAATAGAAACAAAATCTGTGGACGTTTAAACCTGAGCATGACAATGTAAATATAAGTACCTCAAGCTAAACAAAGTAATAATTAACAATTGGATTCTATGTAATCTACACCCAACAGTAATTCTAATACAGAAAGTAAACCAACAACAAATGATCGTGATTTTTCAAGTAACAGGTAATTTAAAATCAAAATCTATCACAGGATTATTGTACAAAGGAAAGAAGACATCTTTTTATTGGCACTTTCATGTCATCAACGATCTCGCCACTGTTGCCTCTATTAGATTAATCTCAATTTCAAATAACACTCAGCACCAAGTATAGCTGTCATGACCCGTTTCCGGACCATGACCTGTATATAAGAAGAATCGAAACTGGAGATCCGGCCCATCTCTCACAAGTATCAGATAATAGAACTTCTACCAAATTCTTTATAATTAGCCGACTTATTAATCATATTTAAAATAATTTATTAAAAATAAAGTTTAAGAAAGAAAAACAATATCTTTGAATAATAAAACTTAATATTAAAATCAATATATATATAATAGTTATGGAGTTTTTCGTAGCTTGCAACAAGTGTCGTTTTAATTTTGAGACATGTGGCATTCTATTATTAAAAAAAATAATCAATAAATATCTAAAATTTTTATGGCCAATAACTTTATGATGGTCTTTTCTTATCCCCACATTTTTATCATTAATTTTACACACTTCATTTATATTATAAATACAATAAAATTATAAATAGAAACTATGTGAATTCATCCTCAAAGTATGAATCTCTAGAGAAACTTTTTACTGAAACTTGTCTTCGAGGTTGATTTTGGATTATAAGATATATATCATATTTTAAGTTTTGTTACATTCTTTTCAATAACATTTATCTATTGTGCCCTAACCTTGACTTTAAAAAGTCTTCACTCTAAGAACATTATGTATTAATTCTGAGTCCGTTCTCTACCACTTCAGTAGTTTGTTCTTGCTACCAATTTCAAGTACAATGCATTTGCAATCCTCTTTAAACACAAAAGTACTGAAGACATATTATTGTGTTGCTCTTATTTTTCAATTCACTTGAGTTTAAAGGACAAAAAAATCGATAGCATCTCCTTAGGATTCACAATAAAAACTAATAATCATTTATTAGAATTTAAAAACCCTTGATCTTGGGTTCAATTTCTATACTATTTTCTTTAAAGCAATAAGATGAAGTTTAATTTTTAATCTTTTTACACGAAGTGCAACATATCTATACACACACTTCACATAAACAGTTCGTTTCTCAAACAACTAATGATAGTGTATCATGCTAAGAAGTAACAAATTATAAATCTCTATTTTCTATTTTAACTAATAAATTAATAGCTAAACTTTATTCTATTCTTCTTTTATTATCTTTATTTTTTCAATGATTTAATATTTATTTATTTAAAAAATTAAATATGATTGTCACAACTCCATATATTTACGTGTAATTATAAAAGATCAAACAAAAAGGTTCCACACAAAAAAAATTTACAAAAATTTTTAAAAATTTCAATATTATCTAAAAATATTGCTAACACGCTATCAACAAACTCTTAATGTATAGTTTAAGAGGTTGCAAATTATAACTACAAGTTTTTGGAGTATAAAATTAGAAAAACAAATCTATCAATCGTTATAAAGAAGTCAAATAATAAATCTATATAAACAATTTCAGATGCAAGATTCAACTTTATCTTAAACTTTTAAATAAGCTAAAAAAATGCAATTGATGTATTGAATTCATATTTTGTAAATATTAATTAAAAAATTTATTTTAGAGTAAACAACGAAACTATAGTCATTATGGTTTTTTTAAGTGATTCTTATGTATTTGATACAAGACTTTTTAATTTACTTGCTGTATAAAGTCACTTTAGGTGTATTTAACAATAATTATGGGACAATTGTATTTACTAACTACGTAGTAACTAATTAACAATAGTTAATTGATATACTCATATAATTACAAAATAATATAAAAAATAAATCATAAACGTTAAACATAAAATTTGATATTCACTTTTTTCATAATTAATTTTATTTTCATAAAAATTCTAAGCATTGTACGTAGTACAAGTAAATTGCTAGTATAATCAAATACCAAATACTAATTAAGCATATATAAATATTAATAAAATTTGTTAAATAGAATATTATCAAATACATCATTACAATCCATTACCCGGTGTGGAGCATCTAACGTAACAACAACCAGACTCGGATAATAGGACACTCACTGCTGACAAGGATGTCTCACTGAGTATCTGAATGTTAGCAAGTTGCTAAAAACGATAAGGAAATCACCTAAAACATACAATAAAATAAACAAAAACAATAGAAAGGGGTAAGAACTCTAAAAATCCAGTGAGAGATAACACTCCAGATTGGCTCCAGAACTCACATAAACTATTTTTGAAAACTACCACATACAAATATATAGATATGCATACATATACACATTGAATATATAATAATAGTTTTCTGAATTTTTTTTTCTGAAAACATTCGTACCATCAGCAAATAACAAACAATTGTCCGGATTAAATTAATAAATAAGTTTAATAAACACATTAGTTTTAAAAATATGAAATCGGTTTAATATTTGCTTTTCAAAAGATTCATCAAGAATAATATTTATTATTTTATTATTGTTTTTGAAATTATTTATAGAGAATAAATTTTAAAACCAAACACAATATTTTATTCTGAAAATGTTTGTTAAAATAATAATATTTGAGTATAACGAAAAAACTAACCAGGACGAAACTGAACTGATTTGAACTGAATGAACATATGTTGACTAAGCCGCCTGATATTGATCACGTGTGTTTGCGCTAGACACATGAATTATCACTACCCTTGGTAATTGGGCCTTTACTGACCAATAATATACCATAGGCTACACATAACTCCCATAACTACAGTGTCCCAAATCACTAAATACTTATATAACGTTGTATACCAAAACATATTTAAATATATTTTAAATCCAAACCAACATGCAAAATAGATGATTATTTTACAGAAAATATATTTATTTTAGAACGAAATATTTATTGCAGAAAATATTTCAAATTACCGAACAAAAATTTTATGTCCGAAAATATACTTTTCCTAGAACAAAATCTAACTCACATTCCAATAGAAATCACCAATCCCGAATTATGCAATTTCGGCCAAAACCCTAACCTAAATAAAGCCACACATTTTCCTTTAATTCTATACCGAATATAAGTTCCTCTAGCCTCTTATCTAACTTAATCTAACATCATATAACATCCTCTAACAAAAACAAGCCAAATCCAGCCACAAGAGCATTTTCATTCAAAAAATGATTTTTTTTTGCAAATTTGAATTAAAAATGAAGAAATGAGAGAAATGGGAAGGAAATATTTACCTCAAAAATTGCTTAAGACCTATGGGAAAGCAAATTGGAAGTGATTCAGACAAGTTGAGAGGGATTTGAGACGAAAATGGAGTGAATGAACAAAGAATCCGTTAGGTGGGGTGTTTTCAAGACCAACGGAACAAAACGCACCATTTCAGTGTTTTACAAAGGCAACATATGTCAGTTGGTTCATAAAGTACGTTATACACAAGCACAACGTACGTCCCTAAGGCACCATGCACATTATCATGCTTCCAGAAGCTTCTGTCCTGAAATTCTGCAGTGCAACATCCGTCACATAGCAGACAATGTACGTTGATCATCTCCATCTCCATATAACATACGTTGATCTGTTTTAACGTATGTTGGTTGTTTACCAGATAACACACATTGTAAGTAATGACAACATATGTAGTCACCTCTCCATCCCGCATACTTGATGTTTCTCGTTTCCTCGCTTGCATTGCATTATTCCCAAAACATAACAACACTCAACCTTGCAAAATTAACATCATTAACCACTTTCGAACACCCAATAAACATCCCAACACCAAGAAATCGTATTGGAACTGAACGTGTAAGAACGAAATTGAACAAAAAGCTACAGTGAACTTCGTCGGAACGAGCAAGGTGTTACATACTTTCCCCATCAAAAGAAATTCGTCCTTGAATTTCCACGCAAAAAGATCAAAGCAACTACAGTTGTACTCCAGTTACTATAGGAACCCCGAATTCCTCAATTTAATCAACTCTAATTTTCCATATTAGGAATCAAGTCCAAGTCTCCAAACCGGAATGTGATTCAGAATTCCCAACATACCCAACCACAAAGAGTTCAACTATCACTCTACTAACAAACATCTAACTCGGCCCCAATTATGCAAATATGCAAATGCTACCGAATGATGCAGACGTAAAGATACTGATGCTCAGAATGTGCTTGTAAAGACAGAGAGTACCGATCCACTCATCGACATAATAGAAGGAAAATACTGAAATTGCATATTCTGAAGGTAGGAAGCACTACCTGAAATACCAGCGGAAACAAAAGAAAGTGCGGATGCCAATATCGTAGCTTATCAGAATGGGACAAGTGTTAGTCTTATATTGACATGGTCTTACACTCGAAGGGATGAGATATGAAGTATCAGAATTCAAGCATAAACCTTCAAGTCAGAACATATCCCCAGATCCCAGCTCCATCATCATGAAGAGACTATAATTCTAACATTTTTTTTTACAGATAATATCAAATCCCCAAAACCAGATATTGTTCAGTAATGTCATCTAAATCTAAACTTCAATTGCAAATCCAATTTAGCTATGATCACAGAACATAGAAGAACATAATAGAAACAAATGCTACTAACAGAAATATCATAAGTGTCCTCAAAGAACCAGTCATCCATTTCAAATTCCCTGTTCTCGTCAAATCAATCTCGCGGGTCAACCCATATACTCGTAATCGGGTTCAGATCATACCTCTAATTATTATCATTTCTCACTTAAGTCAAACCTCAAATCAAATCTAATCTAATATATATCTCCTTACTTCTTGTTTACAGTCTCCCTATTGTCACTGATAATTATAATTTGACCAAATGAAATTGCCAACGAATTTATTACTGAATCAATGATTAGATATCATTCTTATCCTTAGTATATTTTCTCGTTACATCATGTACTAATCTCCACCCACTATACATATATTGAAGGTAAGTCTCCTTTCACCATACATCGATTATCTTCAAAATTAATAAATGCATGAAATCTCCCTCAAATCTATTCCTTTGTTGAACCGATCAACTCCTAAACCTTGATTTCTAAATTTCTCCATATCTATCAGAATATGTAAAAGGGTCGATTCATCTTACACCTAGCACTCTAAGCCTCCCAGTTCTCCAAGTTCTTCTACTCTAATCATCACCGAACAATACACGTATCACAGAGATCAAGTCCCAAATCTTAACAAATTTAACTCTAATATATCATGCAAACCTAGGCTATAATTTGTCATCATTCATTTCCAGAATCATCTGCTAATTCCTTAAACATATTATTAAGACCTTTAATACCATTCCATTCCTCTGTGCTTTGCAGTCTCGATTCACTATTCTTATCTACATCTCCAATCCCAATAACTCAATAACTGAACCTGTTTCAAACCCTATCGTGTTGTCATGCATTGCCATGCCTTGGATAGTACCTAAGGCCTACAGAATCATATTTCCCCCTCTAATAGAACCTCAGACACAATGGAAAGATAATTTAAGACAAATAAATAGTCATTTTCAAAAAAAGACCTCAAAACAATTAGAAGGGTACAATATATCTCGAAAGAGGCAAATAATCAAAATTTTTAATGATGAACAAATGTCGTGACTTGGAGAGGAAAACAGTTTTGAATTACGAAACAAATATTCAAAGAATACTAACATATGTAATTGAAAGGAAGATGATCGACGTGCGTAGGGAAGTCAATAACGCACGTTAAAGAAGTTCAAAATGTTCGATTCCTATTAAGCGGACAAGCAGCATTCTTGCTATGTCAGATTTTCTCACTCTTGCTAATGCCAATAGGTGTCAAATTCTGAGGTTCCTATATCCATATATTAATGAAATTCATTCTCTAATGCCTTATAAGAATCTAATTTACTCCTCACATACCACGCTCTACCATATCGTATAGTGTCATTTATATCACAAAGTAACCTCAATGTCAATCACCGAATGTTTTTTTCTCTCTCATAATTACAGATCATAAGCCTCAAAATTTTTCTTATCACATCTAATTCAATTAAACATCTCTTATTTGCTTAGTATAGACCAACTAAATCTGTCAGACTGTAATCACATAAGTTTCTTTCTTAACCCTAGTATTGTAATATCTCACCCGGTTCTGTTAGATTTTCTGTAGCCTCACATTCAATTTTGATTTGGTCCTAGCGAGTTTCAGATAATCCTTGGATGTTCAAGTTCTCGATTGAGTGTCGAGAGGATGTTTGAAGTTGATTAATGATGTCTAGTATATGAGTTAAAGTCATTTTTAAGCCCTTGTGATAGCAAGTCACTCGAGTAACCAAATTGAGTCACTCAAGTGAAATGAACCATTGCTCACTCGAGTGAACCATGGCGGTTACTCGAGTGAGACATGGTTTGGATTAC
>CAODLS010411738.1:0-10758 GCA_948243855.1 Flueggea neowawraea
CCAATTCCATAAAAAAACAAAAATGCCGATGTGGCACTGATATGGCACGACCTTTGATGATGTGGCCGTCAGTGCCACGTGGCAGTTATTGACGCTAGCAAAAAGTCGACATTTTTTAACAGAATTGGTAAATTGTGCGACAATTGCAAAAAAAAGAAAAGAAAAGTAAAGGTCGTGCTATTTGGGTGTAATTTTTCGAAGGTCAAGCCACAAGTGCAAAAAGAGCAAATCTTATGTTATTTTATGTTATTAAGCCTTATTCATAAAATACCACGAACTTTGCTTGTTTTTGCACTCTTGGCTCGACCTTTGAAAAATTACACCTAAATAACACAACCTTTGGCTTTTTACAATTGTGGCACAACTTACCAATTTTATTTAAAAAAAGAGAAATGATGATGTGACACTAACAACGTGATTATGTGGCTGTCAGTGCCACGTGACAGTCGTCCACGTCAACAAAAAGTCGATATTTTTGTTTTTTTAATGGAATTGATAAGTCGTGCCACAATTGCAAAAAAATGTCGTATTATTGGGTGTCATTTTTCAAAGGTTGAGCTATGAGTGAAAAAATAAGCAAAATTCGTGTTATTTTATGCTATTAAACTTTTACAATATTAGAAGATTAGAAGTTTGAAAGGATTATGATGAGTTAAAAAAATATTTCAATTGCTCGAACAAGCATCTTTGACAAAGACTTGGACTCTTTAAACAACGACCCGAATTCAAATCTTCGTAGAACTATGGTGCTGCGTTTGGAGGGTATGAGACTGGGAGATTTGTCCTCGCTAATGGACTTTTGCAGTTCTCTAGAGAAAAAATTATATCGCTTATTTCAACTCTTTTTTCCTTAAAAAAAAAAAAGACACCACAATCAAACCTTGAAATGGGACAAATGGCCCAACCCGTCGTTGGTCAAAATGGCCAGCAATGTGGAGAAGATCAATACTACATAGGGCTTTTAGAAATTGACCTATACATAGACAAAAATATATAGAGATCAAGCTTCAAGAAGAGAAGATTTCAATGACGGAGAAGAGCCTGACATAGAAAATCAAGGAGAACAAAAGGAAAGACATAGGTGGGGAGGGTTCAGGGGACCAGTTTAGAAATTAGAGATAGGCCATAACTTCTACACTCATAATCGATTTATTTCATATTTGAACTCCACAAAAATAGACCTTATCCACTACACATCGACACAATGTATAAGCATGAGCATTAAACCGTTTTAATCATATAATTGAACCCAACCAAAACCTTTTGGTGTTTGAACTTCTAAAATTTTGGTGTTTGGTTCACTTTCTACTGATGAAAATCGACCAAAATTGAACCAGAAATTTTCAAACAAAGCCTATTTATTACACAAAGAGTCAATGACAAACAGTACCAAATGTAGGGGTAAATGAGTCAAGTTGTTCGTGAGTAGTTCGATGACCAGTTCAATATGGCTCGTTCGTGTTCTGTTTGATACATAAAAAAGTCGAGTTTGAACGATTTTTAAATAATGCCATATGAACGAATTAAGTTTAAATAATTCCAAAATCGGCTTGAAAATTCATGTATATAGTTAGAGAATTTGTCTTAATTCAATAGATGGTCTACTTAAACATTTACTTATTAGATGAATTTAGTTTGTTTGCCGGTTAAGGAAGCCGTAAAAGAGTTTGTTACAAATTTAATTTTATTTGAAGTCAAACTCGAATCAAAATTTAAATAAACTTATAATAAACCGAACTCTAACTCGTTGATTTTTAAACAAACTAAGTTGGAACAACTTATTAGAAGAAAAAAAAAATAAATTTGAATATAAAATATAGCTCGAATGCAGCTCAATCTTGAGCTTAATTTTTTTTAATCAGTCAAATCTCAATACTTAAAAACTCTGATAAGCTTGGCTGGATTTCACCATGCCCAAAATGTTTTGCATTACGAAATTTCAAAGCAAATGAGCAAAACAGTTGGTGTAGATTCAGAACTTGGTCGACCTGACCGAATTGACCAAGCGATGTTGTTCTGCTATTTTTGGATGTCCGGTCGGATTGGTTCGGTTCTCAAAACAATGATTTTTAGTCGGTTTGGGTTAAAACCAACAAATGACCGAAAAACTGAGTTCATAAATTTTAGTTAAACCAACCTAACCCGAACCGCCCAATCATTCTCTGTTCTTCTTCTTGACCTCCTCTCTGTTACAGCCTGCACAAAACAAGACCTTTTCAATCTCGGGTCTCTTTTGTCATCAGTCTCAGTTCTCGAAGTCTCTTTTTTCATTGTGAGTTGATATCTGCCGATGATGCCTTCTTCTACTGTTGATTTATCTCCTTCTTCTACGGTTTTGTGTGGTTGATGTTTATAAAGAAACGCTACGACAGGAATTTTAGCGTTCGTGGAATGGAATTGAAAATTTGAGTGTTACGAAAGTGGAAGTGTTGTTATTATTAATTTAGTATTGGTGTTATGATAAATTGAATGTTTACTGTGATCTTGTACACACAAATTATATCACTTATTAGGGTTTCGATTTTTTTTTGAAGGCACGGACTCAACATGATCGATTTTTTTGAATTTATTTATTGCTGATTGAATTAGTTGCAATATAAGGTGTTTCATCGATTATGAATGTTGTTGTTGTCGTCTGTGTGTTCAGATGAGTGTTGTTACAGATTCACCGGTGCATTCCTCTAGCAGCGATGACTTCGCTGCGTTGCTTGATGCAGAGTTAGATTCCAAGTCTTCGGGGTCGTCCCCCCATGATGACATAGCTGAGAATGAGCTGCATTCTGAAGAAAAAGAGGAGGAAGAAGAAGTCCACGACGAAGAGGATGTGGAAAGAAGGAGGTAAATGTGCTCATTTTTTTAGAAGACAGTCGGACTTTTTGATTAATTAGTTTTAGAGCAATTTTGGCGTTGGCGTAGTGACATAGATTTAGTATCCGGATATCATTATTTTTTTAGGCATTTTGTGACTTGATCTTGAATTACTTGATTTGGATATTTGTTTTGCGAAGATTAATGTGCCTACTTATGTAAGAAGATGATTTAATTGTTGGTTTATGTGATTTGGTCTTATGTGGATGTTTAGGACGATAAGTTGAGCGATGAATTTAGTTAGCCATCTCTTTGTGCATCAGAATAGCATCATCATAAAGTTATTTGAGTTGGTTTTAATTAGACTTAGTTAGGTCGATGCTTATCTGTTGTTTTTTGATTTTTTAAAACTTTCAAACTTGATTTTAACAAACTTGGGGTTATGTTTTAAAATGCAGAATTAAACGGATTAAGGTGGAGACATCAGAGAGCAATGGAATTACTGTCACAGTGCCTTGTGAAATGAAAGATCTGAAATTAGGTAAATTTTTTAACTCAAAGTGGATGTTATTTCAATCTTCTGTTTACAATTGAGATGCAAAAGAAAAAAGAAAAGGTTGAAGATAAGAAACATATTTTCTGGTTGGTGCAGTATTTCATTACTTATTTTTGAAATTTACTATTTTTATGTATTTGGACTTTGCTATGTTTTATTTACTAGTTAGTAACTATATTTAATATATTTAACGGGCTAAAATTGTGTACTTTAATTCCTGATTGGCTTGATCTAAACTTTATATAACCTGCTTATGAGTGGAATTCATATATTATGCTATCTTAATCTGTGCTAAAGGACTTTCATTGTCGGGGGCCTTGCGTGAGCTCTGAGGGGCTCAGCTCAGCGTTTGGGCATTCCTAGTGGAAAATGGCAATATAGCAGTTTTATAGTAATCATCTGATGGATTTCAGCTATTGTAGTGCCAATTCTATTAGTTTTCAATTAGAATTGACACTCTAATTAGTTTTGAGAATCAGATTAAGGCATCAAACTTGCTCAGATATTTCAGTTTGTGAGAAATTTCTCATTTTCAATTATTTCCTAAATCAAAAGTAATACGCTAGTATCCATGCAATACAAAATACAATTTCTTGATATGTAGGGATATTGGTATGAAAACAAACGCAAAAATAGCTTTGTTTTCAATTATGTAGATGCTTTGTCCTTGTGTTGTTGTCTTGAGACACACTTGCACTTTTTTATCCTGTTGGATCTTTGTTCTAGTTTGTAGATTAACTAACTTCAGTTATCATTTGTAGAAAAGCTTTACCCTGTGATTCTGTTTTTAATACTAGTCATTCTTTGGTCGTCTTTTGTTGATCTGATGTTTTCTGATGCAGAGGTGTCCTCCAGTAAGGTTGTATGTACACATCCAGGATCTTTTGGGGGAATGTGCATAGCTTGTGGGAAAAGGTTAGAAGAGGAATCGGGTGTGACACTTGCATACATACATAAGGTACACGCTCTTTGAAAAAATAAAAGATTTTTTTTTTTCATTCTTGCACCTTGTTTGGGTGTAATTATTTTCTTTCGGCAGCTTTTCTTTCCATTCTTTAATCTCATTCCTTCTAATGACAATGCTGGAAAATGATCTTCTTGCAGGGTCTAAGACTTGGTAATGATGAAATTGTCCGAGTACGCAATTCTGATATGAAGAACCTACTACGTCATAGAAAGCTTTACTTGGTTCTTGATTTGGATCATACCTTGTTAAATTCTACTCATCTTGTACATATGACACCAGAAGAGGAATATCTAAAAGGTCAAGCACGGCCAGTGCAAGGTAATTTTGTTTCCTGATGATCTCTGGCATTATAATTTCGGTGTTTAATTTTCCTATTATAACTATCGTTAGTTGATTACTATCATGATTTAATCTTTTGTTTGTAACTACTGAATTTTGTAAAGTTGGGCAAACCTGTTCTTTATGGTGATAAATTGTTTTTGCTATGTGAGAATGAAACTTTATCTTAGTAGTTTTTTAATGTTATTTTTCTTTTGCTCAGGTTTGCAAATTGGTATTCATCATGAATATTCATAGAGGCCCCTTTTTTTCTCATTATCCTTATATTTTGTTGAAATGTCAGCCAGTGTCTTTGAATTTGAAAATTTATACTGTTGCTGGAAGGGGAAAGTGGTAGATATATTTTATATAAATAACTAAAGATACCGTTGAAGAAGATATTATAGTTGCAGAGATGAAGCAATTTCTATAAGAAGCACACAAATATGCATCCTACTACTGTTTACTCCTTTGCCTAATACAAGCTTTTGCTGTCACTGTCACATATAGATAATTAATGATACTTGATAGTGAGTGACGTGCACTTGAAATAATGTCTCAAGGCATGGAGTGATCTCCAACTTACATGAATTTAATTTTTTTCTCAAATGGAAAAAAGATGTGGTGTAATAATGTATGATTTGATATTTGATAATTTTATGTTTTGTATTCTTCCAATTCCTTGTGCCAGATACTACACATGCTGTGATAATGATACTTAACCAGGTTGTTTTGACTCTTTGTTCCTGAAACTAACAGAAGCTTTTGTAAAATATTTTAGCTGTTAGTTTGCGTTTGTGTTCATCATTTGATATTTCATCAAATAGGGATGGCCATGAGCTATTAGTTCAGCTCAATCTGTAGTTTGTGAGTTGAGCTTGAGGTTCATGGCTTAAATGGCATCTTGAAAATCGCACAAGGCTTGGCTTGACTTGTTATTAAATGCTCTTGAATTGTATGTTTGAATTTATGATCAGTTAATTGAAGTTGGAGACCTGATTAAATCTGGGATTTAGCATTGTTGATTTACCTCAAGTTTGTGTTGTGCCTTGATCACCTTTTTTTTTCTTTCTTGATTTTGTGTAATGTGCTAAGGATGGGCTTTCTAAGGTTGTGCTTGGAGTTATTTTCAAAGCATCATTGAAAGTGAATGTCGGAATAGATTTTATACTTGTTTAGTGTTTTCACTGTTTTCTATTCTATTAACTTTATATTCTTTTGAATGAATAGATGGTTCAGAAGGCAGTCTCTTCATAATAAATTTCATGCATATGATGACAAAGTTGAGACCTTTTGTGCACACGTTTTTAAAGAAAGCTAGTCAAATGTTTGAAATGTATATTTACACAATGGGTGAGAGGCCGTATGCAAAGGAGATGGCTAAGCTGCTTGACCCTCAGAGAGAATATTTCTCTGATAGAGTTATTTCACGGGATGATGGAACAAACAGGCATCAAAAGAGTCTTGACGTGGTGCTGGGGCAAGAAAGTGCAGTTCTGATCCTTGATGATACAGAAAATGTTAGTGAATATGCAATCAACTCATCTTTATTTCAATTCATCCATATTCATGTCAGCTTCAAGTTGTCACATGAAAATGAGTTTTAGAATTTCTGTCTGCATCTGATAAAGTTGAAATGGATTGTCTGGCTAGTAATGCATATCCTTTTGAATTGGCATGTTATTCTGTTGTTTCAGTGACCATCTTTGTTTTATTGTCACAAAATTCATCTCTTCTTCACCTTTTCTATCTTTATTCTTTTTCATTCTTTTCCTGGATGCTGTCTATTGTTTTTCCGTATTGGAAAATCATTCTTCTCCCTTGATATGCTTTGTTTTTTTACTATTGTCCTTGTTGGCATGGATTTTTGTAGTGTCAGGGACAGTCCTTGTTAATCCCTGACCTGTTTGCATGCTAGAAACTGGTGCCCGATGGCTTTCTTGTAAAGACCAAAAGGATAGTTTGCTGTCTAGTCTGTCCTCACCACCTGGATTGCCCCCTTTTTTGTTTGTTGACTACTTGTTCAAGAGTTCTGTGCTACACTTTTTTAAACTACAACTTTTTTCCCCTGTAGATGGAACGTAGAGTTAAATTGCTTGTATGCTTATGAGCTTGATTCTTTTGTCTTAGGCATGGACGATGCATAAAGACAATCTGATATTGATGGAGAGATATCATTTCTTTGCTTCCAGTTGTCACCAATTTGGCTTTGACAGTAAGTCCATGTCAGAGCTAAACACTGATGAGAGTGAGTCTGATGGAGCACTTGCTGCTGTTCTTAAAGTTCTACGGAAAGTTCACCATATGTTCTTTGATGTATATCCTAATCTCCCACTTCTTTATTTGAAGAAACTATGAAACTCCATTTTGCTATCAATGTTTACTGATAAGGAATACTTGCAGGAACTGGGGGGCAATGTTGATGGAAGGGATGTGAGGCAGGTTGGTGATTGAATACTTTTCTTTTTGCTGTTGTTGGTGATTGAATAATTTCCTTTTTTGTCTGTTTTCTTTGTTATATTGTCCTACATCTCAGTTTGACGCATTCCTGTATATTCATTGATTTCATGTCAGAATTTAAAAGATGAGACTGCTAGTAAATTGATATTTAGTTTTAAGTACAGAATTGTGCTTATCCGCTCCTCAACCTTCTTTGAAGTGCTTTACAGAATTGTGCTTATCTGCTCCTCAACCTTCTTTTAAGTACTTTCTCTCAATATAATTCTTTTGATTTCCCTGATTTCCTGTTATGTCTCAGATTGGTCATATGATGGCAGTTATCTTGCCTGGGTTTTGTTCTAGAAGCAAGTAGGAGCTGTTATTTCCTTCTTGTGAAAATTGAATTTGTTTTGTGCATCTTTTTGCTAATATTTTTTGTTAAATGCATACTTGAATGTGGGAACACGAACATCCAACATTAAATTGAATTTTGTTCCATCATTTCTGCCTTGTTATGTATATTAATAATTCTTCTGTATTGATTGCAGGCTTTGAAGGCAGCTCGTAAAGATGTTCTAAAAGGATGTAGAGTTGTCTTCAGCAGAGTTTTCCCTACACAATTCCAGGCAGATAATCACCATCTCTGGAAGATGGCTGAACAGTTGGGTGCCACATGCTCAACAGAACTTGACCCTTCAGTAACACATGTGGTGTCAACAGATGCCGGAACCGAGAAGTCACGATGGGCCGTGAAGCAGAAGAAGTTTTTGGTACATCCCCAATGGATTGAGGCTGCAAATTATTTGTGGCAGAAGCAGCCCGATGAAAACTTCCCTGTCAACCAAACGAGCAATCAATGATCAGCATCTTCAGTTAGGTAAACCATTTTTGTTGTGCTAGATAGCCATGTGTGGACCATCATTAATTGCATTAGAAAATTTTGTGGATATTGCAGGAAGTAATGAATACTGTAAGTGCAAGAGAGAAGCTAATTCATAGATTTGACTTTTTTTTAGCCAAAAAAAAAAAATTCTAGGGTGGACATGACTTAAGTTGTCATTACCGCTGCCATCTGAACCTGGCACAAAATTTCATAAATTCAGATTTCTTTTCACGTGGACATATTTCTTGTTTTAGATGATACTTGAATAGCTGTAGCTTGTAACTGAGTTGTGATTCTCTGATGAATTATGTGCAAAATGTTCATATTTTCCAGAAATTTCTCTCTGCCTCTGACCAATTATGTGATGCATACGCTCATGTGCGAAAACATGACGCACACACACACACACATTTCAATTGTTAATAGAATGCTTCTGTAATCATCTTCGGTGTTTTGATTTCAAGTTAGGAATCGTTATGTTTCTGTTAGTCACTTTATATGACTCACTTCTATTGCCATATTTTTAACCATTAAACTGTCGAGTGCTTTACAAGTTTGAGGTTTGATTGACTTGGTTGTACACTTTTTGCTTTCATAGCCGCTTTCTACGACTTTAGAGAAGAAATTAACATAAGATTTTATGTTAACGTAAGAACATGCTTGAAGCATTCAACGTTGAAGCTCATATTCTCGACTTTCACCTAACAGTGCTGTTTAAAAGGGTCTAATATAATGTAATGTAATGTTTCTTAAACGAGTAGGGTAAAAATGAAGGTGGTTCATCGATAATATTGTTTCTTTCTAGTAAATTGGGTGGTAAATTACGGAAGTAGATTATAAATGGCTAATTCTGATAGATTGCAAGTGCAAATGCAGCAGAAAATAATGTGCGTTTTTAGAGATAACTTGCTTAAATCGTGTTATCTGGTCTCAATGTTCTTTAAACAAACAAGTGCGAAACAGTTACAATTTAGTGAAGGGCTTGTTCATATTTTGAAAATTTGAACACCATAAAAATTCACTAGCAATGTCGTTTGGCGCTGCGAAAGATGTATTTAAGTAATATTTGAAACTTTGTTTGAGCTCGAGCTTTTGTTTTAACCCAGCTGAGTTTAAACCTTGAGAGACTTGACTCGATTGCACCCAAATTTCAGTGAGGTGTAGATGCGGTGGAATTTTACAAAATTACAGACCGGAGATAAATTTGAATTTGTTGAAATGAAAAGGTGACAATTAAAGAGAGAGAGGAAAAAAGAATGGATTTTTTTTTTCCAATCCGGATTCAAGTGATGCAAGTTTTAAAGTTTATCCATACTCAGAAGTACGAGTTTGAAACCTCTTGTTAGGAGAGAAGAGTTGAGTCTGTATGTTTTATCACAAGCCTTGATGGTAAAAAAAAGGGAGGATTGTTTGTTTACCAAAATAAAACAAAACATTATTCAAGTTGAGAATTAAGATAAATAGAATTGTCTTAACAACCACAACAAATTCAAATTTAGAGCAAATAAACTTGGTTCAAAAACGTATTTCCCAAATCTCAAATTCAATATCCCGGCAAAGTCGATTATCTCATGAAGAAAACACTTACTTTCAATTTCAATATGCCACCATCCTTATCTTATCTACAACTTAATAAAGTGGAAAACAACATTACATAATTAATAATTCGTATCAACATCTTAGTATTTGCATTATTGAGCTCTGTTATATCTGACCTCCATTGAGAGCCCAATTGATAACTTCTCATTCAACAATTTATTGATAATGGTGATGTTGATTGATTGGCAGATAATAAAAATAAGTAGGTTGTGTATTAAAAAATAATGATTTAAGTTAATTTTAAACTAAAATATATTAAAGTATAAAATTAGGGTATTTATTTAATTCTATATATTTTTTTATTGAAAAATTAGGCCCAGCCTTTTTTTCTTGAAAAATTAGGCGGGCCGGGCCGGGCCGCGGGCCAGATATTAATGGTCCATCCTGACCCTTTTTCCGGGCTGGGCCAAAGTGCATTTTAGGTCCACTTATGCTCTTTCACTATATTCACGTATGAGGCGGATCTCCTCAAAACTCATCAAATCCAACAGGTTCGAGTATATAAATAAAAACACTTATTGAAGAAAAATAATTATTACTGTTCTATTTTTAAATCATTCCTTTTGTAATAAATATATTTTTCCCCATATATATAGTAGTTTTTTTAATTTGCTAAGAAATATTTTTTATATAGGTATTTTTAGGTGCAGACCTACTTACATTTGATGAGGGTTTAGTTTTGGCCCAATAATTACATTAATATCAATTATTGAGTTGCTTTGTTCGGTTACAAATCAACTCTATTTTACTTGGCTTTGTTAACAAATATTAATATGTTGCAGAGACTAAGAACTCATTTCCAGTACCATACTAGCTAATTTGCAATAGGTCCGATATTACCAACCTTAGTATTGATTATTATAAATAGGTAGAGATCACGTCCATTTTTATCCAAAAATTTTTGGCACGTATTAAACACTTCATGTGGTCCTAGGGTTATGAACGTATGGAACTTCGACCTACATTTTAATCATTCATGTCTTTGGCTTAATTAACTTGCCATTTTGGTCGCCATCAATTTATGTTAATGGTCAAGAATGGTTACCTCCACTCCATGCTTGATGCAGCATCAATTATCAAATTAATGTCTATGTTCATATATAATTAACATATATATAGTTTCCCCAATATGTGGATAATGGCTTTATATTGACATATAGAGCTTATATTCTAGTAGGTGAGAGTATA
>CAODLS010411874.1:0-27381 GCA_948243855.1 Flueggea neowawraea
TAAGTAGAATGAAACCTAGTACACTTAAACTAGGGTTTCAGCACACCTATATATATATATATATATATATATATATAAAGGTGTAGCCGAATTTTTCAAGGGATTATTAGGGCTGGCCGAATTTTTCACACATAAAAGAGAAAATTTGTGATACTAGAATAGTGATTCTTAGTGCTAATACACATCGTCGATTCAAGCAAGTTCGTTCGTGTGGATACCTCTAGACACATTCACGCAAAGGCAAAGTGAAAGAAACGAGATTCGGATTTTGAATTCTAAAATCTACTCCAACATTGACATTTGTTCGAACCAAAGAAGCAATTTTAAGGTAAATATTGCTAACCCTAATCATGTATGTTCATGTGCATGGATCCTTAGTGAAATTATAGCTTTTAAAGGTTACATTTTTTTGTTATTTCCGCTGCTATGTATGTTTATGAATGTCATAAAATTAGTCACAAATTCCAACAATGGCATCAAAGCCACTTGCACCATCAACATAACTGATCCTTTTGTATGCGATATGATTGTTTTGCTATGTTCCATTCGGCCTTGCTTTATATTATATGATGTTGTTGCTGAATTAATAATGTGATTAAGGATTTAATTTAGCAAGATAAAATTGAGAATTTTATGGGTGGAGGCCGAATGTGTTTGCTGAATTTGTAAAAGTTGTTAAGAATCATCTAGAAAGTCGTCTAGGGTTTTGCATGAGCGATTTGTAATGAGATTACAAATAATAGACTGAATTATAATTTGATTATGAGATTCAAGTATTAATGAGTTTAATACAGATTGGGGTTTAAAATTTAGCATCTCGTTTCATGAGCAATGCGAATTACAAACCTCCTTTGCAACCGGCTTGCGAAACCGCTTTACACATCCCTTATTAATAGTAGTATGTGCTGAATTTTTCCTAGGGTTTATTCTTATGTGTGACATAATAATAAGGGCTTATTCTTATGGTGATTAATTTTTTAGGGTTTGAATTTGATGATGGTGATTATTGGATTTGTTTGAATCGAATTTGTTTGAGTTGAATTTTTTATGATTAGGAACATGGAGAAATTTATTGTACGAAGTACGAGGCCACCAATAACAAATGGTGGGTCTTGAAATAATCCTAATAATTCTCAAAATTATGATGGCAATGTTGGTGAATCGAGTGTAAAAAGTGACAAAGTTATGCGAGGAGGATATTATTAGTGATTTGAATTGCATATACCTATTAATATTGCCCCCATGAATTTTTTTCTAGGTTTGTTGCTGAGACCATAATACAAAACCAACAGTTAATATAATATGTTCAAAATATTCATTTAACAAAAACAAAAAGAATTGAAGCTTAAATCTGCACATTTAGATTAAACTTCAATCCACACAATAATTTTCAGAAAAAACAACAATGGAACTAAAATCAAAGAAAATCCAAATTCAAATCACTAAATAAAATACAACAAACACATATAAAAATTTTGAACCAAAAAAATCCATAAATCAAAAGATTCAAGATAGAACAAACCCTATTATAAAAATTATCAAACAAAACAAACCCCCCAACTTCATAAAATCCTTACCTCAACCACTACCACCACTGTTAAGCCTCTCACAGCACCATTAACTAAAACTCAAGCCAAGTGAAGTATGAAACCTACCAAAAAGTAAAACTTGAAATCATTAATGGAGAGCTGATTTTTGAAACCAAAATTGAAATCTTAAAATAGCTAAAGAGTGGGTTCCTATGGATTTTGGATCCAAATCATCAAAGAAATACCAAACCCAGTGACATCAAAACACACCCAAACTATTATACTGGCAAAGGGTGGGTTTGTTGTCTCTTTTTTTTGAGGCACTTGAGAGTGGCGATATCAGAGAAATAGAGCTGATTTGGGAGTGGTGAGGAGAGAGTGAGATACGGTGGTGTAAAAGGAAGAGAAAGGGAGAGGAAGTGGTATCATGAGTTATGAGAGGGACAGAGAGAGAGAGAGAGAGAGAGAGTTTTCAAAAGTGAGAGGTTGTAGTGAGTTGTGGCCGTATGAGAGAAAGATAAAGAGGATAGGTTAGTCAACCTGTGTCTCTGTCGCACCGCTGATGTTAGAGAAGAGAATGACGCGGCTGGAGAGAGGTGAATAAAAGGAGATAGATATAAAGAGAGAGAGAAGGGATTAATCTAATAAAGAAGAAGAAGGAAGAAGAGTAGGCTCGATTGGGTTAGGGTTGGGCTTAGATTTTGTTTAATTTTAATTGAGTTGATTTTTGTTTTTAAATGGTTTTATTTTGGTTATTGTGATAGGGGTGGGCTCGGTTCTTTTCATTTTTGGCCAAATGCATATACATAAAACTATAAAATACATAGAGGAACTTCAGTGGTTCAACCATATTAGTATACAATATTTCTTCTGTACGGTGACAATATCTTTATTACAGATTCACTTTCCTATAATTGTTGATGTGGAGTTCGATTTTTGTGATAATAAGTACAAAACGTCCATGAAAAGGTGCAAAGTTGTGGACTTGCTGATATGTGACCATATCTGGTCATAAAGCACTTAAAAGAGCAATATAAGTACGTAGAATAGGAGCAATACATGCAGAAAGTGATGGAGTGCTCGTAGAAGTGTTGATCCAGTAAGCATAAAATACTAGACATTGATCTACGCACACAGAAGTTTAGCTATGCACGTAGTATAGATGACGAAGGTCCTAAGTTATCTTTGAAGCTTATATTAGGCACTTAGTAAGGGACTCTATGTACATAAACAATGGTGACACCATATCTGAGATGAAGACCAATTCCGTTAGAGTGTGTCAAAATTTCAAACGAGAATATTATGTGACAAAGACTCAGCTGATATCAAAAGATCTCATGTTACGCATGTGAAACGGTTATTATGAATGTAGAGAAGGATGAGCTAGACTACCTAACAAATCTGAGATGCTCCTCGGGATTTGAATTTAAATATTCTCTGACATAGTCACGTGAGGAATCAAAGGAGCTATCTTTGAAGAGGAATGACTACGCATATAGAAGAGAATGTTGTGCGCATAGAATGCCGCTGGGTGAAAATGCATATTATGGAATTCAAATCAATGCATGTAGAAAATTGTACAATGCACGTAGATCATAAGCCTACGCACGTAGAATGGGATTAAGGCACATAGATGCCAATTTATTTCAGGCAGTGATTATTGGAGTTCTTGCAATATACATAGAAGGAAGATCAAAGTGCAAAGAACTCAGTTGGAATAAGGTACTATGCACGTAGATGGTTGCTACCCACATAGAAGGTAGTGACATCATTTAAATCAGAATTTTCCATTCTCTCACAACAGCTACCTTGAGGCTCTAACAGCTATATTATTTCAAGTGGCTATTAAGTAGACGTCCCATAGTAGAAAGAGGATAAGAGAGACCTTTGCTAAGACTTGCTATTCATTCTCTCTCTCACTTCTACCTTTTTAACCCATTTGAGCTATTTACTAGCAATATGACTTATGGGTTGGGGTGAACTTAAATCTATTATATTCTTGGGTTGATTCTATGACAAGCAAGGTTATTTGCTTGGGGCATATAAGTTTCCTTGTTGTGCCTTAGAAAAATAAGAGTGGTTGCTAGTGAGCCTTAGAAAACTAGTAGATAACAATTTTCTAGTTAAGCCTTCAAAAACTAGAGGTTTGGTTTTATTGTTTTATCCGTAAAATAAGTGGTAACAGTTTTCTAGTTGAGCTTGGAAAAACTAGAGGTTCAGTTTGCTTGTTGAGCCAACAAAAACTGGTAGCTTGGTTTGCTTGTTTTGTTCTTAAAACAAGCTGTAATGGTTCGCTTGTTGAGCCCGCAAAATCAAGTGTTGCAAATAGTTTCTCTTCGCTCGCAAGTGAGGAGTTAGTGGATTAAAAATATTGAGAGGATTCTCAAGGAGTAGACATAGGTCAAGGAGGACATAACCACTATAATTTGGATTTATTTTCTCTCTCCCTTATTCTCTTTACTTTTCTTTATATTTGCATTATCTTGATTGTGAATTGGTGTTTTATTGCTTCCGCGTTTAACTTTGATTTTGTTTTCAAAAGAACTTTGTTGTTTGTCTTAGTTTGCAAAAGTTTTCAACAAATTTTCTAAACTCTCTTAAAACTCCAATTCACCCACATTTTGGAGTGCCATACTTGGAACCAACAGCTAATTCACGGTGTGACTTTTCATATTCACAGTTCAACTTTTTTCAATATACGACCTTTGTTTCCTTTATTTTTTCTCTCCACTTTTTAATCTAAATGGTGTCATTTTGTGGTTGTTTTGTTGTTCATTTGATGTTCATTTGTTGTTGGTTCACTTTTGATTTGTTGTTAATTTGTTGTTGAGCAAATATGCAATGAACTGATGCTAAATAAGTTCAAAACAAATTTTAAACAAGTTGTAAAATATGTGGAAATTATATATATTAAACAAATATAAAATGAACATATACTAAACAATTTCTAATCAAATCTTAAACAATTCTTAAATAAGTTATAAAATATGTAGAACTTATAGATATTAAATAAATATACAATAAACTGAGACTAAACAAGTTTTTTTTTTTAAATCTTAAATAAGTCTTGAACAAGCTTCAATCTCTTTCTACTAGAAGTAGTGAGTGAAGATGGTGTATGTCAATAATCAAAATCGATGAAGCAAACAATCAACAGGTGCAAAATCTATCAAATTATCATCTAAATTATTTGCAAGACTTACTTTGCATAATAAATTTTGATTTTGTTACTTCAATAATTCAAAATTTGCTTCTGAAGAAATTTGAATCTACAAGTATTCAGATTTACGAAAACATACACAACTACTAAATGAATCAAAAAAACATGTTAATTATTTGTTTATTTTTTGTTTAATTTTTACACAAATTGAGATAACGAGTTTGTACTACATTTAATCTTTCATTCATTTTATAGTTGCAGAATAATGTGGTTAAATTCTCATTTATTTATTGAGTGTATGGAGGAATCACACGTTGAAACTATGGGAGGAATTTGCCGCTTTTTCTCCTTCTCCTGCTAAATGGGTGCTTTTGGGTGATTTCAATGCTCTAAGGGGTGCTCATGGGAAAACGGGGAGGTCTTTGACATCTCTGCCTTGTAAGGAGTTTGATTAGTTTATTGATGCTAATAAGCTTTTGTAAGTTCCTCATCAGGGGTTACAGTTTACTTGGTGAAATAGTAGAGAAGGGTTTGCACGAGTGGAGAGCTTGTTAGACAGGGTCTTGGTTACTTCACACTTTTTGGGTGCTTGGAATACGATATCTAGTGTGGCAATCATTCTAATCATTCACCTCTGCTGCTTACTTGTGATAGTATGAATTCTACTACTCCTTCCTGTTTCAAGTTTTAATCTATGTGGTTGTCTCATCCTAGTCTCTAGGATTTGGTCTGGGAAATCTGGACGACTCCAGGTATTAGCTTGCCCCATTTTTAGTTGATTATTGCTAAGTTGAATAGGCTTTTTGGAGCACTTAGGGTTTGGAATAAAGAAGTGTTTGGAAATCTAGATAGTAATATCTTGGTTGTTAAAGCCTGCTTGCAGGATATTCAAAATAAATTTGTGCTTGAAGGATTTTCGGATGCCTTTTCAATAGAAGAACTAGACGCCCATGCCAAACTAGAGCGTTATTTGCAGAAAAAAGAGGTTTTCTATAAAGAGAAGATCGTAGTTAGATGGCCAGAAAGTGGTGATAGAAACACAAGCTGGTTGTATGGGATTTTAATGGAGCATTCTTGTTGGTTGATTACTGAGTCTTCAGAATTGAATTTTTGAACGGGTCATTGGTTGCAGCCTATAGTTGCGCAACGTCTTGCTTTCTCGGGTTCACAACTCAAGACCTTGTAGGATAGAATTCAAGATTTTATCCTACAAGGACACTGATCTCTTCCCCGTCCCTTGAGGGCAGATGCAAAGTAGGATGTGGAAGAGGTTCATTTTCTTAAGGAATCAACTGATCTATGTATCTGGAAGTTTTTAACCAATGGTAAATTCACTGTTAAGAGCTTCAACTATTGGCTTAATTGCTCCAGAAGCTTGCTTCCGTCTAATAGATTCATGTGGAAGAAATTTATTCCACCTTTGTGGCCCATAGTAATATGATAGGCTTTTCTGGGTTATCTATCGACGAATGACAAACTTTCTCTGAAGGGGTTTTGTTTTCCATTGAGATGTTGTCCATCAAGGAAAGATGTGAAACTATTTCCCATTTGTTGGTATCTTGTCAGGATAGTAGACAAATGTAGCTGGATATTTCATATATGTTTGGGGTTTGAGTGAATTTTAGTGGGGATATTCGGTCTTTAATTGTGGAGGCAATGTCGATTTAGTTTAGCTCCCAAGTAAAGGTTCTTTGGAATGTTGCAGTTGTAAGCGCTGTTTGGATATTATGGACAGAACGAAACAATGCTATTTTCAATGATCAACCAGTTTCTATTTATAACTTGTTATTCATATTGTGGAAGTACTTTAAGGAGGTGGATGTCTTTCGAATGGGTACAATGAATGGTATACAGGACGAGTTGCAATTATTTTGTAACCTAGTACTTCTACTATTTATGGTATTATTGGAATTCCTAGTACTTCTGCTAAAATGGATTTTGTGGTGTGGCGGCATCCTCCTGTGAATTGGGTCAAAATCAACACGAATGGCTCCGCATTGGGTGCCCTGGGTCCCTCAAGTGTAGGTGGAATTTTTCGTAATACACGAGGATTTTCTAAGGGAGTTTTTGCATTTCCCACAAGTGAGTCTTTCGCCATTGTTGCTGAACTAAATGTTGCTATGTTTTCCATTAGGAAAGCTGTAGAATATGGATGGAATAATTTATGGATTGAAAGTGACTCATCCTATGTTGTGCATATGGTTAAAACATGATCTTCAGAGGTGCCCAGGTGTTCTCGTTTAGAGTGGGTCGATTGCTTAGGCTTCGTCTCTAGTATGAATTTTGTTGTATCTCATATTTACAGAAAATATAACAGGGTCGCATATGCACTTTCTATTTATGGTGCCAAGTATGCTGATTCTCATTGGTGGACTAGCTGTTCAGATTTCTATAATAGTCTAGTCTATGATCACTTCTCTTGTAGGGAGTGGTATCGTTTTATGTAGCTGTTGTTTCTTCGTTGAAACATTTGTATCGATTTTCTATTCTCATTAATAATATTAGGGGCTCGGGAAAGTGATGCAGGTGCTAATGATGTGCCAATCTAGTTGGGATGCAATGATGCACAACTGATTCTTCAACCTTCATCCTTTTAATAAAAGAGAAATAAAGAATGAAAAAATAAAAAAATATATTTATATTCTAGTGTTAACTGAAATTTTTTAATAATTTGTTTAAATCATGTTCAGAATTCTGTTTATTTTATTTATAGCAAGAATGCTTTTATGAGGACTAATGTGAGGCTTCACCATCTAAAAGTAACCAAACAGAAGTTAAATAAACACAACAAAACATTAACACAAACTGAAATTATTAAAAAAATTCGTTACGAAAGATAAAATTGATCACCAACACAGAGAACGTTGAGAGCGTAGCTACCGTAATGAGTACAAAGGAAAATTCTTGGCTACACTTGGTGTAGAGTCCGGCTTATACACCAAACCTATCAAAAATTGTTATTTACCTTGAAATATGTTCTTAAAGTGGATAAATTATTTGAATAACAATTTTTAATTGGCTTGGTGTAGGAGTGAGACTCTACACCAAGTAGAGCCGAGAATTTTCCGAGTACAAAAACAACACCGCCCCAATAAATACGTTAACTTAAAATATCTTAAAAGGGCACTGTGGGTTACTAATTACAGAAAATTGAGTTGTAATATATATAATGAAATCGTGCAGAAGAAATATCAAATTTTAACGCAAGAGGACCATATAAATTCCATTTTTGTTTTCGAGGGTAAGATGGGTCCGTTTTGTTTTGGTTTTAATAATGAAATTAAAGCGATTTTAAATGGGAGGGTATTTTAATCTTTCCTCAGTACATTCTGTTAAGTTTTGTTAATGCTATTAAGTCTAAAGAGCGGAAGGGCTAATTTCCTTGTGGACAGGGCTGGAAAATACCTCAAAACACGGGGACTGTCAGAGAATTCATCCTAAAATTTAAGAACTGATAATGTGGGAAAGACAATTCTACCCTACTAGACCTTAAAGGAAAAAAAATAACAAAATATATTATTGATGAATATAAAAACTTCGGCCAAAAAATAAACTAACTTTTCTAATAAAATTTTAATTTTCTGATTTGAGGTAACTCAATTAATAAACACTCACATCTAAAATTTTTAAAAAGTTTTTGAAGATATGAGTCGAGTCTTCTCCTTCATGAGTCTATAACCTATTAAAAGAGCACCTTAATTTATAATTTCTATAGAATACTATGAACAAGCTAAAATTTAAGCATGAATTCAAATATTGGTGAATAAAATAAATAATAAAAATAAAAAACAATTTTTTGACCTTTTAGTTTTCCAGAGTCATTTTGTTTGCTAAAGGATTACCGCAAAGTCAAATTGGAGTTTTACGTGCCGGTGAAGTAAGCAGAAAAAATTAGATAAAGAACCAAATCAAAATTTTGCGGGCTACTCGTGTAATTATATTTGCACAACACATATGATCAAAATTTTTAATTTTTTAATAAAAATCGCAAAGCAAAATCTTGTTATTTTTTAATTTTGAATTTAATTATTTATTATATAGACATCACTTTATAAGTTTTCTAAATTGATCATTGATTATATATCGTATAAACATAAACAAAAGTAAATTCATATTAATTGTGTCATAATCATATCCATATTTCAATCGTGAATCCTAGAATCCACTATATATTGGCCATTTGCCTACTGAAAGATTCAAACGAATTTTTCATATCACCACGGAAATGGACCTCTCCTTGCTATCATCTATATTCTCTTTCACTTTCTCCATTTTAGTTTCTCTTTATTGTCTTCCTATGTCACTGAAATATGTAAAAAATGGAAAGGAATCACTAAAACCTCCAACAGGCAACACTGGTCTGCCATTTATAGGAGAAACACTGGACTTTATTTCCACAACCAAGAATGGAGTGCCCGAAAGATTAGTGCTTCAAATACTAGAGAAATACTCCTCGAAGGTTTTCAAGACTTCATTCTTCGGAGAAACCATGGCCATTTTATGCGGCCCTGAAGGAAACAAATTCCTTTTCTTGAATGAGAACAAGCTTGTTAGATCGTGGTGGCCTCGACCCTAGACGATATCTTTGTTTTGCCTGAAAATAGTAGCACCATTGTGATCGCCGTCAAAACCCATAGGCTGCTTTCTCCTAATCTAAAACCCGGTGCCCTGGAAAATTTTATTTCCATAATGGATTCTGCCACAAAGCAACATCTGCGGTTGTATTGGGAAGGCAGAGATGTTGTGACGGTTTATCCCCTCGCAAAACATTATATATGTACATTGGTTTGTAGGTACGAGTGGTCATTAATTTTTAATATCATTTATTCTGTGTTTAAGTCATTTTAATCACACGAGACATGCATATAAATAACACAACATTATTACAACAAAATTAACACGAATTGTCGCTTGTATATGAAGGTTGTTTCTAGGTATCGAAAATCAAGAAACTGTTACAAGGTTCTATGATCGGCTTGGACAGATATCAGGTGGGATATTTTCGTTGCACGTCAACCTTCCCGGGATAAAATTTAATCGAGCACTTAAGGCAAAAAAAAACAATTTTGAAGGATTTTGATTCATTGGTTGAGCAGTGGAAGAGAGATTTTTCAGAACGGAAGGTGTTGGCTTCCGAAACGGTTATCGCGGAATTTCTACAACAAAGAATTGAAGATGATGATCTCTCTATCAGAGTTTTCGGATTGCTTTTCGCTGCTTCTGACACTACAAGTTTTGCCTTGAGTTCCATCATGATGTTCCTGGCACAATTGCCTCATATCTTCAATAAGGTCTTAGCAGGTAAACAATATTCTCATCAATGTCAACTATTTGGTTTTGTGTTTCCAGTTTAACCAAGCTCATGGTTAATTGTTGTCGGTCTTATTATGACTTTGCTTATATAAGTCAACGGAATTTTAATTAACCAAGGTCTTTTATGTGCCTGCATTTATTATAACTGAAATAAAGAGCAAAGGAAAATCGCAAGATTGAAAAAACCTGGAGAGACATTGAATTTGAGGGACATTCAGATGATGAAATATAAGTGGAGTGTGGCTTGTGAAGTACTAAGAATAAATCCTCCAGGGTTTGCGGCGTTTAAAGAGGCGTTATGTGACTTCACATATAACGGTTTTTTTAATTCCGAAAGGATGGAAGGTACCTGCTAACTAATTATTTACAATAGTGACTTCTACTCTTTAATCATTCGCTCATTATTTATATTATTGTCATTGTTTTCTTGCCCTCAGTTACATTGGAACGCATATTCTACACATCAAAATTCAGAATATTTTAGGAGTCCAGATAAATTTGATCCATCAAGATTTGAAGGAGATGAACTGGTAACACCATGCTCATTTGTTCCATTTGGCGGAGGGTCTCCTATGTGCCCAGGAAGAGATTATGCCAAAATAAAAATACTAACTTTCATGCACAATGCAGTGACCAAGTTCAGGTGGGAGAAAGTTTTTCCTGACTAACATTTTGTTTGTTTTCCTATGGTGAAGCCGGCCAAAGACCTTCCAATTCACCTTTACCCTCACAATTTCTGATATGAATTTACTTTAGGAAATGAAATAATTTCTTATCTACGTGAATGCTTAAGAAATCGTAGCCTGTATCACTTGGTGGAACCCAAAAAAAAATTGTGTATTCTGTGCATGGAAACATATTTACCAAAGTAGAATAAGAAGAACCTTATATGGACAGTTGTTTAGTGGACAGTTATACTCATCTTTTTTAAATAAGTTATTTTATTGTTTTTTTTTTGTTTGAGAATTTTATAGCAATTATCACAAGAAAAATGTTGAGCATTGCACATGATTAACTAAGAATGGAGCATATTACATTTCTCATCATCCAGCACACAACTTAAAAAAGGTTGACTCTTTGTCTCATTTATTTGCAAGCCTGTAACTTCCTCAATGTGCGTCAGTACATCCATAACAGCCTTGACCAAATTCTCCACACCACCACAAACAAATCGTCTGAGAAGTATAAATGGCTCAATCTAAGCTAAATCAAAAGCCTTTAATTTGTATATTGGGCATCTTTAAAGGATAAATAAAAATCCGTAAAGTTTGGAGTATAAAGCAAACCACGCATAAAACTTTGTTGGACGGAGGTTTTTGAAAATTCAAGGACAAAATGGAAAATCATGTAAAAACGTAAAGAGGCTTAATTAATTTAGCCTAAATACAAACATCTCTCAATAGCATCAAACAAATGGTTTAACATAATGGTATCATGATTAATTACATTTGTGGTGGAATGCTTAATATGTTTTATCTTAACGTAACAGAGAGGAAAGTCGAACTGAAAGTAGAATAAATTATGCTTGCATCTTCCTTAAACAATCGTCCTGCTTGATAAAATGTATCAGATTTCCGTAACCTTAACCACAGTCTAAGGCTCCTTGTGGTGAAAAATGTTTTCTGAGGAAAATATTTGTCATGAAAAAATCAATTCTCAGAACTTATTTTCCATTATTTGGTGGCTTTGTGGAAAATATGTAGAAAAATATTTTCCATTGTTTGTTTGCTTCAAAAAAAGGAAAATAATTTCCTCATTTATAAAACTTTAAATATCATCAATCATAGCATAACACTTATAAAAGTCAAAATGTAAAGAAAACGTTTTTGGATACTTTTATTCTTTTTTAATTTTAAAATATTAAAATGGTTGGATGACATAGTATTGTAAAGATAATTAATTAAAGAAATTTTTTTATTTAAAATTTTAATTATCATCATTGTGGATAGAATTTCACTTATGAATGGATTTAGATTATTCGTTATTATCTCGTTAACTCCCTTGTTCCAAATTGATAAGTCTACAAGATCTCTTTGTAAACCGTAAGCCCTCCTATTTCTTCAGAACCACTGCATCATCATAGTAGGCGGCAGCGGCCGCCCTAGGGGGTTTCCCCGAAACCCTAACATCCCTTCACCTACTCCCACCACATCTGCACTTCCCCTAAGCACTCACATCCGCCATAAACAAACTCACAGAGCTACTTCACTTGAGGACTGCCTGAAAGATGCCAAACCAATTGTCACCAATGCTGCTTCTACCCCTAGGCTCTCATTCAAAGACACTCTCCTTGGCACACCGTCGGCCAATGATTAAACGAATCCGACTGAGGCAGTGAATGGATCTCTTAAAATCCAATGAGTCAATGGAAGAGATTCAGGATACTTTCCCAGTTGTGGGCTTGACTAAGGAACACTATATTGATCTCTTAAACCCTGGAAGAATGCCTTACTTATCAAACTCATTGGCACAACCTAGGGTTCAATATTTTGCATGACTGGTTGATGCAGCTATGAAAACCCAAACGCTCGATCACTTGGATCGATGTGGGCAATGACTTTTACATTCTACGATTTTCCAATTGCGGAAACTATGAGACAGTTCTGTTTGGTGGTCCTTCACTAGTTTTGAACCACTGCTGAAAGGTGGAACATTGAAAACTAAAATTTGATTGGGAACACGAGAGCATTAGATGTGTTATTGTTTGCGTTAGGATACCAAATCTTCCACTGCCATGTTTTAATAAAGATTTTTTAGTTAAAGTTTGTAATTCATTCGATAAGAAACTAAGAATAGAGACAAATTTTGTTGTTGCTGAAGGAAAATTTGCTCGCATCAATGTTGAAGTTGATTTGGAAAAATCTCTTGTTTCAAAATTTGCATTATAGGGCAAAGTTTTCCGAATTGGATGTGAAGGTTTTCACCAAGTGTGTTTCTCCTATGGAAAATATGACTATAAGTTTGATACTTGTTCCTTGAATCCATCAACGCCAACTCCTAACGTGAACTCTAGTCCTAAATATTCTTCAACAACGTCAGGGGCTGCCTCAAACAAGCCTAAACTTTTTAAGGCCTACGGTCATTGGATTCTAACTCAGCCTCCTCTTCGTCGACAGAAAGAAGAAAAGCCAAAGACTCAAAAACAAGCCGTTGCAAACCGAAGTGAAAATATTTAGTCCCAATAGGAATGAAAATGGCAATCCAAGAGGGGGTGAATTAGACTTTTAGTAAGTTAAAAATTTTGTTGACATTCTTTTGCAAACTAAAACAAATAACAAATAAACTAAAATCAAAGTTGAATGCGGAAGCAATAAAACAACCAATTGACACACAAATTAAATTAAATATGCAGTAAAATAAAGAGTGTAAAAATGCAAGTGTAAAGCAAATAAAAGAGAGAGAGTAAGGGAAGAAAGCCCAAGATTTATAGTGGTTCAATCATTCTTGACCTATGTCCACTCATCTAGATCTCCAGTTCAATCCACTATATTCTCACTTGCAGGTCGAGGGAAACCCTTTACAACACTTATTTTTGCGGGATCAACAAGCAAACAATTACACCTTATTTTTGCGGGCCCAACAGGAAAATTGAATCCCTAGTTTTTGTGGGCTCAACTATAAAACCATCACAACTTGTTTTAAGGACAAAACAAGTAAACATAACCTCTAGTTTTTGTTGGCTTAACTAGGAAACCGAACCACTAGTTTTTTCGGGGTCAACTAGAAAACTGAAACTCTAGTCTTCTAAGGCTCACTAGAAAACCTATCTAACCCAAGCAAACAACCTTGCTTATTACAATATTAACCCAAAGGTATAACAGATTAAGGCTCACACCAACCCAATAATAAGTTTGCAAGTAAATAGTTTGAAATGGGTTAGAAAGGTAGAGAAGAGAGTTAAAGTGAATAACAATTCTTAGCAAGGGTATCTCTCTCTTCTCATCTGACATAGGAAGTCTATTTATAGCCACTCTTAAGAATAAAGCCGTCGGAGCCTCGAAGTAGCCATTGTGAGAGAATGAAAAGTTCTGTTTTAATTGACATCACTATCCTTAACGTGCGTTGTTCCTCCTAAACATGCATTCTTCAAGCATACATAGTTTATCAACATGTGTTGTTGGCCATCAGCGTGGCTTGTTGAGGTTGCATAGCTTCTGGTTAAAAAAACCACTTTCATTAGCATCTCTTGATCATCATTAGCGTTCATTGATCATCCCTTCAACGTGTGTTCTTCATGACCAGCGTGCCTTGCTACACATTCCAGAATATGCACTTTCACCCTGATATCCATTAACGTACCTTGTCCACTCTTAGCATGCATTGTTGAATGTAATGAAGATTGCACCTTTGAAATCCACGTCGGTTGTTAGAGAATATTCAAATTTTGATTCCCGAGGAGCGTCTCATCTTTGTCTCCATCTGAAGCTTGTCAATGTGTGTTGTTCATCCTTCTTCAACGGTGATAGTGGGTGATCTTGATTTCATCAACGTCTCCTCAACGCAATGGCTGGGACAAGTTCTGAAGCAATTCCTCGATAACGTGTGTTGTTAAACTGTCCACGTGCGTTGTTAAACATACTCAAATTGTAGAACACTTTTGATCCATATCTAAGAACCTTGTTGAATCTTCAACGTGCCTAGTTTCCATTTTTGCATACATCAGCATGCTTTGATGAACTTTAGAGCGCCTTCGACAAAATGCTCTTATGCCTAATATCATCAAGTCTGCAACTTGGCAATCTTTTCGCAGATGTTTTGCAATTATCATCATCAAAATTGAAGTCAACAATCTCCTCTTTTTTGATGATGACAAAACATACATGAATTTGAACATCTATTCACCAATAACAAAGAATTTGATTAAGGATTTCACTCATTGTCACTTGGTTAGTCCAACACAATAATAATCATAATGTTCAAAGAAAACAAAGATGATATCAATTGAAAAATAATCATGCAAATTCATGTAACACTTTCTCCCCTTTTTGTATCATCAAAAAGAACATAGAAATTAACAATCTTCCTTAATCAATCAAAATGATCAATAAGTACAAATATAGCTTCCCCTAAGCAAATACATATATTAAACCAATTGAAATTAAGAAAATATATCTCCCCTTTTGACATTCAAAATATCAATGCATGAAATCAATCAATCAACAGATATATCTCCCCCTATGAATTGCAGAAAATGAACATATGCATCATATAAAAATAGAATGCAAATAAATGGAAGAATTAAAGAAAAATTTGAATTCAAGGGAAGGGTACCGCATTTGGAATTTTCTCCTTGACCTTGATTGTTGTTAAACACAAGCCTCCAACTTCATTTTATGCATCATCATCATCATCATTGGAGCTTGAAATATTTTCAAGGACTCTTCTTTTCCTTTTTTTGGTCGTGCCTTTTCGAATAAGGGCAATCCGATTTGACATGACCCAGTTCATTGCACTCATATCAAATCAGTTTGTTTTTTTCTCTTGCTAGCCTTTTTTGCCTCTCTTTCCTTGCTTCAAAATTTGCAGAATTTCTTTGTGAGGTGCTCAACAACATCAACCTCTTCATCATCATCTTCACTAGAGCTTGAGCTTTCAATATATTTTGAAGCCTTCAATGCAATGCCCAAATCTGTCCTCTTTTACTTCTTGCCTTACTTTTCTTAATCTTCTTTCATACTCATTTCATGAGTAAGTAAAGAACAAATTAACTCCTCCAAAGGTAAAGAATTTAGATCATTGGCTTCTACATTTGCATCTTTCTTGGAAGCCCATGATTTTGGCAAAGCCCTTAAAATCTTTCTCACAACTTTAGAATTTGTGTATAATTTGCCAAGAGAATTTAGTCGATCAAACATTTCTTGAATGGATTCATATTCCTCCATCTTGACCATTTCATATTTGTGGACAAGGAGGGATATCTTGTTCTCTTTGACTTGTGTGGTGCCCTCATAAAGTCTTCAAAATCTCATCTGCATTTCCACACTGCTGGACTTTGTTGAACTGACTTCTGCTTAGAGCACAGAAGAGTATGTGCATGGCCTTCTTGTTTTATTGCACCATCCCTTTGTCATACTCGATCCATTCTTCTTTTGGTTTGGTCCTTTCAACACTATTGACAGTCTTTTTGAGAACATAAGGACCTTCTTTCACTACTTCCCACACTTCCTCAGCTTCATATTTTAGGAACACTTTCATCTTTATTTTCCAATAGATACAGTCACTGCAAGAAAGGGGCTTTATTCATTGCCCAACCCTTACATCGTGAAATATCATTTTAGAATGCCATTTTTTGAAATCTTTAACTCTTTGGATGTTAAGCCAAAATGAAATATCAAGAGCACTAGCTCTAATACCAACTGAAAATATTTGGTCCAAATAGGAATGGAAATGACAATCCAATAGGGGGTGGATTGAATTTTTAGCAAGTTAAAAACTTTGTTGAAATTCTTTTGCAAACTAAAACAAATAACAAAGTTCTTTTAAACTAAAATCAAAGTTGAATGTGGAAGCAATAAAACAACCAATTGAAACACAAATTAAATTAAATATGCAGTAAAGTAAAGAGTGTAAAAATGAAAGTGTAAAGCAAATAAAAGAGAGAGAGAGAGTAAGGGAAGAGAAATATCAAAGCCCAACATTTATAGTGGTTTGGTCCTCCTTGACCTACCTCCACTCCTCTAGATCCATTGGAGAACTTCAATTCACTATCTCCTCACTTATGAGTCGAGGGAAACTGTTTACAACACTTGTTTTTTGTGGGATCAATAAGCAAACAATTTCATCTTATTTTTATGGGCTCAACAAGAAAACCGAATCCCTAGTTTTTGCTGGCTCAACTAGAAAACCGTCACAACTTATTTTTAGGACAAAACAAGCAAACATAACCTCTCGCTTTTACTAGCTTAACTAGAAAACTGAACCACTAGTTTTTGCGGTATCAACTAGCAAATCAAAACTTTAGTTTTCTAAGGCACACTAGAAAACATATCTACCCTAAGCAAACAACCTTGCTTGTTACAATATTAACCCAAAGGTATATCAGATTGAGGCTCACACCAACCCAACAATAAGTTTGCAAGTAAATATCTTGAAATGGGTTAGAAAGGTAGAGAAGAGAGATAAAGTGAATAACAATTCTTAGCAAGGGTATATCTCTCTCCTCATCTGACATAGGAAGTTTATTTATAGCAACTCTTAAGAATATAGCCGTTGGAGCCTCGAAGTAGCCATTGTGAGAGAATGGAAAGTTCTGTTTTAATTGACGCCACCATCCTTAACGTGTGCTGTTCCTCCTAAACATGCATTCTTCAAGCACACATCGTTTATCAATATGTGTTTTTAGCCATTAGCGTGGCTTATTGAAGTTGCATAGCTTCTGGTTAAAAAACCACTTTCATTAGTGTGCCTTGATCATCATTACTGTGCATTAATCATCCCTTCAATGTGTGTTCTTCATGATTAGTGTGTCTTGCTCAATGGTAAGCAGCACATCTACTGATTGTAATATGTAGACCTGAGTACCCAGTGTCGTATCCCACAGAGACTACGAGTAATAGTAATAACTCTCTCTCTATTATCTAGCCTATAAACACATTAAGAAATGGAGACATGCCAACACACAACACAAAAAGAGTTTAAGAAGCAGACAATCAAGGGTAACAGTAACATCTAGATGTTCAATCCCCTAGGACTACCTAAGCAAAACCAACCTCATCACTAAGTAACTTGTTCATACAATTGGACCATAGGAATTTCTAGCATACATTAACCTCTCTCTCTAGTTAGTTAACATCTAACTTCAAGTTGATTAACCAGAATCTCTTCTAAATTAATACCCCCACGTTGCATTAACACTGCTTAATGAATTTCCATATTAAGTTTGACCTTAATATGGAAGATTTATGTCGACCTATCTCAAGGTTTGCGTGCAACTCCTCTCACCTATGAGCGATTCAAAATACACGATAAATCTCTCGATTTCCATGCATGCAATCAATTGTCGAATCAAAACACCGGTAGAATCAATCCAACAACAATGACATATATCATAGATGAGTCTGAATTCATGAACAAAGCAGCAAAATAACAAAACCCATTCACAAATTCGTCTTAGGGTTCATCACATCTAGATGCATACACATTTAGCTCATAATATTAGTAGGTAAATCGACAAAAATGAAATGGAAACAAGATAGAAAGAAAGAACCCATTGAGAATCCTTCAATCTTCAAGCAATCCACTTGATCTTGTAGAAAATCCACTCCCATGTCGTTCTCCCCTTGAAACCCAGCTCTCTCCCTTTCTAGAGCTCTAATTTTGGGTGTCAATGGTGACTCATCTGATTAGGGTTCATTCAAATGCTTAAAAGGCCCAAAATGATGTGTTCTGGTAAGACACGACCCGATACGAACATTACACGACCGTGTCTTCGATTCCCAAACTGTGTCTTGCTTTAAAACTTCGTCGTTTTAGCTCTTTGACGCATTTGGTTCTAAAACTAGAAAGACATAGACAAAACTCCTAAGGCACAGTCGTGTCTTTGGCTCTAAGGCGTGTCTTGCTTTCTGAATGTGCACTTAACTCTGGTGAATAGTACGCAAGAAAATCATGAAATTACACGGTCGTTTTTGTGTCTTCCAGACCGTGTCTTGCTTTCTAGAGTTGCATTTAACAATGACAAATAGGACATGGTATTACACGGCCGTGTCTTATGGTCCCAGACCATGTGTTATGTTGAAAGCCTTGAAAGTTGTTGTTTAATCTCCGTTTTGGCTTGCTTTCATTCAATTCTATCAAAACACCATCACATGACCTAAAAAACAAAATATGAATCAATAAAGTACCAAAACCTATGAAAATATCTCAATTATAACTTAAATGATAGGAATTCGACAGTACAAATATGTATAATTGAGTGTTCATCAAATTACCTCACACTTAGGATTTTGCTTGTCCTCAAGCAAAGAAAGAATTAAAACAAGGGCTACATCCTCACAAAATCAAAGTATTGTGGCATGGGACTCATGTCATAGAAAACGAGAATAAATTGAATGGCAGACAATTCCCAATATGCATGAGGTACTAATCAACCCATTTGACACCCCAAATTAGCACAAGTAAGAGCTCAAATAATCAAGGTAATCGATTTGAATTGGTCACCCATTCATCTCATCAAATTGATTGCAAAGCAAAGAATTGAACAACTTAGGCAAATACGGTTCTCATTCAAATTTAATTCAAACATTTAAATCGATTCAACCAACTCAATAACTTACTTGCTACAAGCACAATCAGTAAATTGAGGGTTCACATTCTGTGCTTTTTCACTTATTAAGGTTTTCACCATAAAGGAAAATTCATTTTTCATGCGAAGACCGCTCATTTGTGATGAGTGTTCTCGATTACTTTGAAAAACCCCTAATGGCAGTGCTTTGTATACTCATGTCCGAAGACAGCGGAATAGGTTATGAACCCCATTTACTTGTCCTTGTTTAGGTTCAAGAAAGTTACGAGTAACCCTTTTAAGTTCTTAATCATATAACTTTTTTTTTTTAATTTTCAAGAACCTACATGCCATTGTTCAAGTAAATCAATGATTTGAATGGAAAGAAAAAATTTAAAGCAAAAAATTTGATCACAACCTCGAGACTCATGCTAATCCAAAACAGTCAATTCAAGGTCTCAAAATAACAAAGGCATATTCAAAATTCTCAACTATTAAATTCATTGAAACAATCAAACAACATGTGCTCCCACAACCACAATATCAAGATTTTAGTTCAGAATTTGATCACCCCCTACCCCACACTTAATATTGGACATTGTTCTAAATGTTCACAATAAAGCACAAATTTAAGTGAAGATAGGTAGAGGAGAAAAAATAGAGTTATGGGACTTCTCTGAATAACAGGTCTACAGAGGTGAGCTCAAAATTGCGTGGATTCCGTTCAAAAGCGGGAGAAACTTTGTAAAATAACACAAACATCAACAAAAGAAATTAAAAGCTTGGGTTGCCTCCTAAGAAGCGTTTGTTTAATGCCATTAGCTTGACGTTGATGAGAAGGAAACAAAACAACTAAATAAAGAAAATGAAATATAAACAAACTAAACTAAGTAACAACACAACTAAATAAATAAAAGAAACTAACAAAAGAAAACAACAAAACACGAAAAAGAAAAATAAACGAACACAACTAAAAAGAAAATGGCTAGATTAATAAAGCTAAAGCTTTCCTAATATCTTCGTCCCCAGCAACGGCGCCAAAAACTTGGTAGGCATGCAAGCACACCTATCGATTGTAATACGCAAACTTGAGACCAAGTGTCATATCCTACAGAGACTAATAGTACTAGTAATAACTCTCTCTCTATTATCTAGCCTATAAACACATTAACAAATGGAGATATGCCAACACACAACACAACATCACAAAGAGAGTTTAAGAACCAAGAAATTAAGGGTAACATTAACATATAGATGTTGAATCCCCCTAGGACTATCTAAGCAAAACCGACCTCGTCACTAAGTCACTTGTTCATACAATTGGACTGTAGGAATTCCTAAAATACATTAACCTCTCTCTCAAGTCAGTTAACATCTAACATCAAGTTGATTAACAGGAATCTCTTCCTAATTAATACCCCCACGTTGCATTAACACGGATTAATGAATTCTCATATTAAGTTTGACCTTAATCTGGAAGATTTATGTCGACCTATCTCTAAGTTTGCGTGCAACTCCTCTCACTTATGAACAATTCAAAACACACGATAAATCTCTCGATTCCCAAGAATACAATAAATTGTCGAATCAAAACACTGGTAGAATCAATCCAACAATAACATATATCATAGATGAATCTGAATTCATGAAAAAAGAAACAAAATAATAAAACCCATTCACAAATTCATCCAAGGCTTCATCACATCTAGATGCATACACATTTAGCTCATAATATCAGTAGATAAATCAACAAAAATGAAATGGAAACATGATAGAAAGAAAAAACCCATTGAGAATCCTTCAATCTTCAAGCAATCCACTCGATCTTGGAGAAAATCCACTCCCATGGCGTTCTCCCCTTGAAACCCAGCTCTCTCCCTCTTTAGAGCTCTGTTTTTAGGTGTTAATGGCGGCTCATCTGATTAGGGTTCGTTCAAATACTTAAAAGGCCCAAAATGGTATGTTCTGGTAAGACACGGCCCAACACGAACATTACACGGCCGTGCCTTTAGTTCCCAAATAGTGTCTTGCTTTAAAACTTCGTCGTTTCAACTCTTTGACTCGTTTGGTTCCGAAACTGGAAAGACACGGACAAAACTCCTAAAATGTGACCGTGTCTTTGGCTCCAAGGTCGTGTCTTGCTTTTTGAAAGTGAATTTAACTCTGGCAAATAATACACGGGAAAATCATAAAATTACACAATCGTGTCTTGCTTCCTGGAGGTGCATTTAACAATGACAAATAGGACACGGTATTACACGGCTGTGTCTTATGGTGCCAGACCGTGTCTTGTGTTGAAAGCCTCGAAAGTTGTTGTTTAATCTCCATTTTGGCTTGCTTTCATTCAATTCTATCAAAACACCATCACATGACGTGAAAAACAAAATATGAACCAATAAAGTACCAGAACCTATGAGAATAACTCAATTATAACCAAAATGAGAGGAATTCGACAATACAAATATGTATAATTGAGCGTTCATCACTCCACATTCCAGAATATGCGCTTCCACCCTGATATCCATTAACGAGCCTTGTTCATTCTTTAGTGTGCGTTGTTGAATGTAATCAAGATTGCACCTTTGAAATACATGTTGGTTGTCAGATAATATTAAAATTTTGATTCCCAATGAGCATCTCAACTTTGTACAGACTCCTAGAGACCTCAAGTGGAGATCCCTAGAGACCCCTAGAGATTGAAAACTGCTCGAGACCTTTAGTAGAGACCTCTGGAGACCATTTAAGACCTCTAGTAAGGACTTTTGGAGACCATTGGAGACCCGAGAGACCGATGGAGACCTCTAGTGGAGACCCCTGGAGACCATTGAAAACCTCCAGTAGAGACTCCTGGAGACTTTTTCCACTTCATTTGATTTTCTCACAAAAAATCAATTTCGCGCAAAATATCACGATTTTTAAAATATGGCATTTTTAAAGTTTAGGTATCCGCACGTCTAAAATTAGATATCTGTTTGGCGGCTTCTATTTTTGAATTTTTGTATTTTTAATTAAAATAAATGTGTGATTTTTCGAAACTCTAAAAAGACCCAAGTGAGCTGACGATCCTCCCAGGTTAAAATCAGATGCCCTACCAAATCAAAAATATCTATAGCGCTTAGTGGTAGCCCCAATCAATTCAGTCCCTTTACCTATTCAACGCCTTTTCCTATAGCTCATCCGCTACAACAATTGGGTTCTTTTGCTACTCAATAAAATTTACAACAGCCTCCACCAAAGGACCCTACTGGTTCGATGCCTATTACCTACACAAGCTTGATGTTGTCTAATCATTTTGTTCAACCAACTACCAATCTGATCCTCTGACACTACAACCGGATCCACCTGATATGGCGGAGGTTCTGATTGGCACCACCGTGGCTATTAATATGGATAGTAATGCCTCTTCTATGGAGATGGAAGTGGAAATTGTTCCTAAATCGATGATAGTTGGCAAACCGACCTAGCCCCCAAGTGTTGAGGATTCTTCTTCCTCAAGCTAAGCCTCTTCTCTTTGTTTTTAATTTATCCATGATTATTCTTTGTTGGAATGCAAGAGTCTACGCCAGTGATAGGTTTTTTATTATTTGCAGGTATTTATATGTGTCTCGCTGACCTTATGTGGTAATTCTGCTGGAGACATGGGTTAGTAGAGTAAGAGGACATTCTATCATCAAGAAGTTAGGTTTTAAGTTTCATGTTTGGCTGGAAACAGAGGGATTTTCTAGGGGAATATGGATCTCTTGGCTGAATCCAAATATCAAAATAAAACCAATGTTTTAGAACCAACAGATTATTCATTATCAAGTTTGTATTGATGGGTTCGATGGGTTTCTTATGTTGGAAGTTGTGACTAATTTTATGAAATTGATAAGCATACATGGAAGTAAAAATAACAAAAATTTTAAACCTTTTAAACCTAGAATTCCACCAAGGATCCATGCACATCAATATATATGATTAGGGCTAGGGTTTTACCTTAAAACCAATGCTCGAATAATCGACTGAATGGAGTGTTGGTGTAGCTTTTAGTAATCAAAACCAAACCTCTTCTACCTCACGTTGCCTTTGTGTGAATGTGTCTAAAAATTTATCCATACAAACAAGCTTTCTTGGATCGGTCTAGTGTACTAGCATTTAAGAATCTCTATTCTAGTTCTCACGAATTTTCTCTCTTTATTTGTAGCACTCAAAAATTCATCCAATGCCATAAAACGCTTATGGAAATTCAGCCAAGCCTTATATAATGGCCTAGAAAACCCTAATCAATATGTATTTGGATTTCTTTAACTTGTCCTACAAGAATTAGAACTCCTTCTTCAAATAGGAGTATGTGCCGAATTTCTCCTAGATGAATTAGGACTAGGTTTTCTTCTCCTTGTCACACAAGCACAAAGGCTCCTAAAAAATAGGAGATGGCCGAGTTTTTCAATAGGTTTATTAAATTTATTGGGCTTTTAATTATATGATACATTATCATTAAATACATCATTATATGATTAAAATACATGGGCCTAATTTATATTGCACATAATAATATGCCCAAAAACATATTTATAATAAAGCTCATTACATTAATGGATAATATAATCTATCATTAAACCCTAAATTGTTAATAATTAATCAAATTAATTATCTTAATAATTCAATTAGCATGAGAGAGAATATTTGCAAATCGATCCAACACGTTTTAGTGTGCCTTGTCCCAACACTTAGGCCCATAGTCCATAAGCGATATCTAGTAATACATTATGGCAACCCAAAATCGAGTGGATGTCAGAGATCCGAGTTTAACCTTTCACAGTTTGATATTTAGTCATTTTGTCTCACTATAACTAAATTAAGCACAAGGCATGGTAACATGGCAACCTTATATGCTTAATATATTTCTTGATCGCAAGTAGATTGATATAAAAAATGATATTGATAAACCCCTTTATCAATTCATTTGAGTATGCATATATTCCATCAATCCTACTCATCAAGTGGCCAATATATATCACTCTTCTTAATAGGAACAAATTCGTTACTCTCAATGTCACTTCTCTACAAGATTTATGATATATCCAATCATAGCCTTTATTGTTACCATATTACGGATAACGTTTGACTCAATCAAAACATGTGATTTCTCATGAAGGAGTTGACAGTGAGTTTCAGTTAGAGGAATCAAATATCACCACTGCATGAAAGCTACTTGTGACATCAATCCATGAAGTGTTTTCATAGCGGGCCAGTCCAACACATGTTCTCTAATACGTACCTATGTTCTACGTGATGTCTCACATTCATAATCAGTAAAATGTGATTATCTACTTAGAAACATACTAAACTTAATTAATTATCATTCACATGATAATAATCGATTAGGGACATTTAGAATAGTATTATTTTAACCTTAAGGTTTTACTATCAAGTCAAACTTGATGACATAAGGAAGAATAAACTATTCATGGAGGTTTTATCTTCATAAAACATATTATAATATTTCATAGATATGAAATGAAAATACTCTTTATTAAATGATAAATCAAATGACAATGTACATATATGATTGAACTAAGGCACCAAAACTAACAATCTCCCACTTGCACTAGTCCTAATCAGGAATGAACCTAATACCTAAAGACCTAATGTGTCTTTCATATTTCGGTTCTAGGAGAGCCTTTCACAAAGGATCTGTTACATTGTCATTAGTATCAACTCGACATATCTTGACATCATCTCTCTCGATAATCTCTTGAATAATGTGAAAACACCTAAGTATGTATTTGGTTCTTTGATGTGATTTGGGCTCATTGGCTTGAGTAATAACCCTATTATTATCAAAATATAAGTCTACTGGGTTTGCAATACTTGGGATGACATCCAAATCATTAATGAACTTCTTAAGCCAAACAGGTTCCTTTGCAGCATCTAACACGGCTATGTACTCACACTCTGTAGTAGAATCGACCACGGTGTCCTGCTTGAAGCTTCTCCAGCTAAGTATACCTCTATTCAGACAAAACACACAACTAGATTGCGATAAAAAATCATCATGGTCAGACTGAAATCCATCATCAGTATAACCATTTAGTACTAGTTTGCCTTTTTTTCTACCAAAGACTATGAACACATCCTTAGTTCTTCTCAAGTACTTAAGGATATTCTTGATTGCGGTGCAGTGACTTTCACGTAGATCAAACTAGAATCTACTAGTCATGCTTAAAGCATAAGCAGCATCAAGTCATGTACAAAGTATGACATACATGATGGATCCAATAGCAGAAGCATATGGAATCCTATTCATGTAATCTCTGACATGATGTTTCACCTAAGTCTTTCATCGTGAAACACTTTCCTAACCAAGTCTTGACGCTCTGCAAGGTTGGAACATTGTTTTCAATGATTAAGATGTCATTAACATATATCACTAAGAATACTATCGTAATCCCACGAACCTTGTTGTATACACAAGGCTCATCTTCATTCTTGATGAATCCAAACTCTTTGACTGCTTCATTGAAATGAGATTCCAACTTGGGGATGGTTGCTTCAATTCGTAATGGATCTTTGAAGCTTGCATACTTTACCAGAATTCTTAGGATTGACAAAACCCTCAGGATGTGTCATTTACACATCCTTAAGGAGGTTTCCATTTAGGAACACAGTTTTGACATCCATTTGCCATTTCTCATAGTCATAATATGTTGCAATGGCAAGAAGAACCCTAATAGATTTGAGCATAACGACTGGTGAAAATATTTTATCATAGTCAATCTTGGCCTTAGGCTTATTGGGCTTGGGTTTCCCTTTTCCTTTGCCAAAAATATTTGTCTTAGCCTTACCTTTGCCTTTGCCCTTCTGTACTATGAGCACGTTATTGGTCTTAGGAATGCTCTTATCTGCATTCTTCAACACACCAAGAAGTTCGGTGATGGACTGATCCATGTTGTGCATATTGTAGTTCATGACGAACTAGTCATAACTACTTGGGAGTGACCATAAGGTCATATCTATGTCCAAATTCTTTGTTAACGGAGCACCAAGTCTCTCAAGTTGGTCAATGTAACCACTCATCTTGAGGACATGTGCACTCACTGAAGTGTCATGATCCTTCTTACACTCATTCAATGCCTTAGTCGTCAAGAACCTTTATTGACAGGCTTGCTCTTGGAACATTTCCTTTAGGTGCCTCATCATGTTAAATGCTTCCATAGCTTCAAATTGCTTTTGCAAATCGGCAACGATGGTAGTAAGCATATGACATGTAATGTCCGTTGAGTCACTTACATCCTTCTCGTAAGCATCCTTTTGTGCTCTAGGGGCATTGGGAGAGGGTACTTGGGGAATCATTGTATCTAGGATGTAAGTCTTCATTTTTTGCTTAAGAACAATTCTTAAGTTTTGTGACCAATCAAGGAAGATAGCCCAGTCAATTTCTCCTTCTCAAAGATCAATCACAACATAAAAATTAATGTGTTGTTGTTTGTTGCTTGTTGCCATTTTATCTACATACACAATATGGAAAAATTAATAAGAGGTCTTGTTAAAACTCCCACTAAAATTAACATCCCTAAAGTTAATTTGAGCCTTAAACGTAGTGGGTATAAGATCCATATTTCACTCAAAGTTAAGTCAGCTGAGCTAGTCCTTAACCATAGATATTTAGTTAGAAAACCCATTTTCAATTATATCAAATATAACTCTTGTATTACTAGCGATTTTTACAAGGGCATGTATTAGCTATTCGAGAAGAAAAGTTGATTCGTCATGGAGGCGAACCATATTTTGATTTTGTTTTGACTGAATCTGGAGGATCGAAATTGAAGGTAGAAATTGTAACAGTGGTCTGAGAATTTCTAAATGTGTTTTCCGAGGAGTTACTCTAGGATGTAAGTCTTCCTTTCTTGCTTAAGAACAATTCTTAAGTTTTGTGACCAATCAAGGAAGTTGGCCCACTCAATTTCTCCTTCTCGAGGATCGATCATAATGTAAAAGTTGATGTGTTGTCATTTGTTGCTTGTTGCCATTTTATCTACATAGAGAATATGGAAAATTTAATAAGAGGTCTTGTAAAAACTCCCACTAAAATTAACATCCCTAAAGTTAATTGGACTTACTATTTGTAGGGATTCATTTGTTTGTTGGTTTTCGTGGGATACAATATAGATCAT
>CAODLS010412098.1:0-21436 GCA_948243855.1 Flueggea neowawraea
TCTAGGTAGTTTTATAAATTTCTGGAAAGTTCACTCTAGATTTGTAATTTTGAAGACTTTTGAACTAGATCTATAATTTTTGGAAAGTGGGTATAGATTGTAATTTTGGAAATTCGAAGTATAGATTTGTAATTTTGGAAAAGTTAAGGATAAAAGTTGTTTCGCGATTTTTGGGAGTTCGGAGAGTAATTTGGAGATTCTGACTTATGGATGTTTAATCAATTATCCCATGATATTTTAAGGACTGTTTTGAAATTTGTCAACTCTCAGGGACTAAAATGTAATTTTGCACTAGTAGGGGACCAAACTGTAATTTTACGTAGATTCTGTATTTTGGGTCGATGATGATGGATTCACTCTCGAGAGAGATTTTCAGTGACTTCGAGAGTTCGAGTCTGCATGCATTGGATTCATATTCGGTAAGACCACAATACCGTATTTAACTCTGTTGTCTGTGTCTTTGCTCTCAATTCTATTCAGCTCTCCATGCGAGCAGCCCTTCACCGGTGGACCGCTACTGGATTATTAGTTCGGTGTTCAGGTGAGTGGATGACAGCTTCAGACACGTAGGTTGTGTCTTCAAACCTAGTATGTTGTTTTTTATATGTCGGGCTATAATATGAAATTGGACTAATAATTATGGGGTTAATTAATAATTGGGATTATGTGATTATTAATAACCAACGTTTTGCACTGGAACACTGAAGTATATATTGGTATATATATACAAGAGTATTTTGTATACGATGGAATAAAGGAAAATATGAGATGCATGATTGTCTGTGAAATACTATGTATATATCACTTTGATATGGGGACACCTAGCTACGGGTACATAGCCTTTGGTATACCAATGCTTTGTTGAGGCCCTAGTTATCGGGGTAATGGGGTGACCGTATATCCGGCCAGATATACGCTTTTATTGAGCAGTCAGGTGGCGGAGTCCACACTGCTATATGGATATTGATATTGGTCTCGTACTATGAATCCACTTATATATATATATATATATATATATATATATATTGTCTGAATGCATATTGTATGATATGGATGCGAACGTTTTTGAAAAATGAATTTCAGAAAATGTATTATATATGTAGTGTGTATACGATATGGTATCTAAGTATATCCGTGTGTGGTATTTTTAAAGGATTTTTAAAGTAGTCTTTGCGAGGCACATATGAGGCGTTCTGGAGTATATTCCCTCACTGGGTTGACCCCATTTCTTTTCTTTTCTTTGTTCTCTCTATACTTCACTTTTCAGGTATTTTGTAGCGGTTGTTGATCTTCTGCGCTTAGTGAGGTGTTTGTCAATAGCGAATGCTCTGTTGTTCGGTCTCGACTGTCAATTCTGTTAGATGCTCCACATACTGAGTAGTAGGTTATGGTCTTGTATTTTTTTAAAATTTGAAATGGTTAACTTGTTTTAAATTACATTTATTTATTTATTTAATAATGTTGTTATTGTTAATATTTAAAAATTCTATCTTTAAAACTTATTATGTAAAACAGTTTTACAATGGCTAACAAAACTATATTTGTATAGTAGTTCTGTACTTTGAGACTTGTGCGGGATGAACCAGGTTTCCACAGACAGTCCACCTCGTATGCCGGTCATGACCTGACTTGGGTTGTGATAGACAAGGCTTCGCGAGACACGGTCACTAGTTTGTGACCGTGTCTTGGCCAAAAATGGTGCCACACTCCTTTTCAAGACACGAACAACTCCACATCCTGTGTCCATGTCTATGTAAGCCTAGAATTCGATTTCCCTTGCTCAAAAAAACGATGTTCGATCATACAATCATCTAACATGGTCAAAGAGACAAAAATCAATCTAAATCCATCAATATATATATATATTGTCTTAATGCATATTGTATGATATGGATGCGAACATTTTTGGAAAAAGAATTTCAGAAAATGTATTATATATGTAGTGTGTATACTATATGGTATCTACGTATATCCGTGTGTGATATTTTTAAAGGATTTTGAAAACAGTCTTTGTGAGGCACATATGAGGCGGTCTGAAGTGTTTTCCCTCACTGGGTTGACCTCCTTTCTTTTCTTTGTTCTCTCTATACTTCTCTTTCCAGGTACTTTGTAGTAGTTGTTGATCTTCTGCGCTCGGTGAGGAGTTTGTCAGCAGTGAATGCCCTATTGTTCGGGCTCGACTGTCACCATATGCTATTAAGCATTAAATGTCACGACTCAGAATAAACACGGAGTTGTCCTTAAACAATATTCAATTATGAATGGGCTTTTAACCATTAAATCTTAAAGTTCAAATTTGGATTAGTAAAATTCTTTATACTTATAAAATTTTCTGTTCATATACACTTATATGATGTAGGACTAGATAGCTGTTGTATAATAGAATATTTGATTTGCTAGTTTCAGTTGCCTGTTTTTTGTGAGAAGTTACATTAAATAACTATTAAGTATTAATTATTCTAATGTGTAATTTTATTGATTTTTTAAATTTTGTATAACTTTGCAATCAAAAGTTTTGCATATAACCCTTTCATGACACCATTTCTCATCAAACCCAAATTTTTCAAATTGCTTCAATTTGCACTTTACGTTTTGTATCTACCGCTCCTATTCTTAATCATCCCATCTAACAAAATCAATTCATCCCAACCCCTCATTTTTCAATTCTTGTTGCCACCATCTCCTTTCTTTTATCATCCTGTTTAAAACCATCTCCAATCCATTTCCATTTACACCTAAATGGATATTTAACTTTATTTTAGTGGCACACTATAGTGCTATGTCAAAATTTTATGGTCTTTTTTTTTAAATAACATTTTGTTTCTCTATTTTTTTCTTCATCAAGAATCTTCATCTGTTATAATTGTTGTTTAATTTATAATGTATTCATGTTTGTAATTTATCTACTAAATTAATTATCAAAAAATCTAGCTACTAGATTAAGAATAATTTTAATTAATAATTTGATTACTTTATAAAATTATTAAAAGAATTAAAATATATAATAAAAACATTAATAATTTATCTACTCATTTTTAATTGAGTTATATTTTCATCAATTGGTCAATTTAATATTTACATTGTTAGTTTTACTTGTTGTATAATTGTTTATGAAATCAAAATTGAAAAAATAAAGATTTATAGTTTGTTTGCGAAGACTGAAAATGAAATCACATGTTGTTTTTGCTTATATAATTTCACTTGGTATGTTGGTTTTCTATTGATTTGGTTTGGCACATTTAATGACTGATTAAAGCTAATATTGACGTTTTAATTTTATATATTTGCGATTTTTTTATCATGATAATTTATAATGTGGAAAATTAATTTTTATATTCATTAATCATTATTTGTTATTCCTATTAATTTTTGGATAATTCTATTCTATTAATATACTTAAAAAGAATTGCAACACATTTCGATGAATCTGTAATTTTTTTAAAAGGTGTTGGAATGAGCAGTAAATCTTTCCCTCTCAAGTATTGCAGAGGTGCTATATATGGTCCCGACGTTGTATGCTTCATACACATCATTATAAATTCTATGAAGATTTGAATTCATGTATTTATTTAATGGATCCAATCCCTCATTAAGTTCGGATGAACAAAATTGATGAACCTAGTATATAGTTGAGGACTGAGAAAACTTGCTTGTTAGCAATTATAATCAAACTATAATTGATGATTTTTTATAATTAAAGACTTAAGAATATTTTATCCTTTTTTTAATTTATATAAACAAAAAAATAGGGTGATATTATTTTTATTTATGTAGAAAATGATCGAAAAAAAATTCCACAACATCGTGTGGGACAATAATCTAAGTATATAATTAGAAATCAATTATATATGAACCTCTATATTAAATAGAGGTCAAAGAAAAACGGTGAACAAATCAATCTACCCACAGCTACCTGTCTATATCTTGAGCCTCCTTCAGGTAGGTATATGCTCTAATTTCGCCGAAAATTTTGCCATATACAGTTCTTTCTATTTATGCATATCATGCTTTAATTTTTTTTAGATGAAAGAGTGTGGTACTTCTTTAAATATTATTAGTAGTTTTTATTTGTGGTGGAAGAATATCATGGTTATATATCATGATTTAGTTATTATGCTAGAAGTATAGAAAAAACAAAACAAATTTAAGACCTAAATGATAAGTATGTCATACAATAAAGAAAAATCCAAGCTTTATTTTTTTTTTCTTTTGAAATCCAGATAATAATATTAGCAACTACTTATAAAATGTCAAAGTTTATTTTGATCAACTGTATATTGAGTTAATGCCGCGCTAATTATTTCTCTTACAAAAAAAGAATGCAAAGTTGATCCCCAATAATAGTAGAGCCAAAATTTAGCTAAAATGAAATCGACTTTAAAATGAAGAGGTAGAAAATGAAACAGAATTGTCAAAAATACCTTAGAGATTCACAAATAATCGGTGGGATCGGACGGGGTTCCACCATTGAACCCAAAAAGAAAATACAAAGTTATTAATTCAATTTTAATCTGTGGCTAATCACTGGCTGCTACTATATTTCTCCTTTCATTTTCTGGTACTGGAAATCACGTCCGCAGTAGGTAACTAGAAATGGACTCAACGTGGACTTGGCATAAAAGTTTGATTGTTTATTTTTTTAATCAAGCAGATTTATGAGATTGTAGTTGTTGAAAACTGGCATTGTTCTTGCCTTTCATTTTCCGGGGTTATGCATATTTTTTAATTACTTATATTATTACCTATCAGCAGCAAAAATGGATTTCAATTTTGAGAGTGATTGCGCACTAACTTTTCTGTTTTGACCTTCTAGATTACTTCTATACAGTCGTAGTTGATGTAACATGGCTGAGCCAGTTTGGTCGACTTAGTAAGTCCAACAGCCATCTAATTTATGAGTTATTATATTAATATTTTACGATGGCTCAAAATTTGAACTTACTCTAGTTAATTAATCCATTTTCAACAAAAATAGAATATGAGGCTAACGGTTTCCAGGGAGATATAACATCTCCGTCTTACAAGGTAATTGAAATTCAAACCTCTAACCTATCTAGAAAATCTTGTTCTATGCATTTCTACTAATGGGATATGGACGGTGGAACCAAATCTTTGAGGTGATTTTATGAGCTCCCATGGTAGTGGATAGTAACACCTTATTTACTGGTTCTTTCAAACACTTAGTAGTTTAATATATAACAACTTATTTTTCAAGTTCTTTCAAAATATGGTAATTAATTATATCTTATTTTATGTTTCTTGCAATCATAAATATGTAGTTGTTTTATCAATAAATGAGCAAATTGTATTAAAGACACAGTCATCATAATAGTGTTCGGGCAAAAAAGCTTATAAAGCTACATTCATACGATTAGTGATTTGTCCTAACTATTACCGCAGCATAAAAATAACTCTGCAACTTAAGAGTACAATTACAAATGGAACCAAATAAAAAAATACTTCTAGACATCTATACATATCCATACCAGAGTAAACAAAATCCTTGTATTTACAATGAATAAAAAAGCCACATTTGTGAAACGAAGTATATACCATATCTTGCTAAGAAGTTGAAATTGAAATTTTAAAGACTCCCCGGTTGCGAAGTCTTCCAAATTTCTCATGCAATGATTTGCCAGAGTGTTGTCACTACTGGAAGAAAGAGACAGTAGAGCATAGCATGACCCAATGAAAACCAACTTGCTGTAGCACTTTGTACGTGATCTTGAGTTTCCAAACAATTGCAATGAGGGCAGCTAGTATCATTTCTGGTTAGTGTACTTTTCCATCGTCGTCCACCAGGGAAAACTTCTAACGCAGTTGGAATAAATTGATGGGACTCGGCTAAACAAAATGAGAATCCCTAACATAAGCTCGCTTTTACACCAAAATCTCCACCACTAACATTATATTAAGTGCATATCAAAAGAATTTTATAAGAGTTGTAATGGGCTCTGGTGAAGGTAGGAATTTTGGGTGAACAGTGACGAAGTCAGGAAATTTTTTACCTGGGAGCATAACTTTAATATATAATAAAAGAAACCAGATGTAGTTATAATCATTCATTAAAATGAAGGACTTTTTGTCAGGTGTAACCGGAGGACCGGAGCGGCAAAAAAGTGAAGTGGAAGTAATAGAAGAAGCGAAAGCGATTAAAAGCAAAAGGTTTAGTGTTAGCCTCCGTTAAAGCAATGTCGACCCTCTGATATGCTGCTGGAACCCCAATGATCAAAATGGCAATGGTATATAAGGTGGTTGTTACGAGCCCACCTTAAGTCCACAGAGTTGTAGCAGCAATGACGTTCCATGAAAGACATACTGTTAAAAGCATGTTAAAAATGTGCCTTTGATGGAGTTTGAATATTTCAATATCAAATCTCCAAGTCTTAGGAGTTTTATACTTCATGTTAGGGATCACTTCTTTGAATTTTGTTTGCTGCCAAGGTTCCAATGTGTTGTCTATAAATATTTAGCCAACTAGGAATAAAATATACTCTTCCAATGACCAAATTCCCTCTTCTGTTTACTTTCTTTCTTGTCTCTATTTTTTACGTTCAACACTAACACATACAACCAAACCCAAAAATGTCGACAGCAAAAGACTTTTTATAACATTTGGCGAGTTTGTGTTAGTAACAGGATTTCCTGAAGAATCAAATTTGAACTCTACAGAGGGAACGGCGTTGTAAAGGTCAGCCATAGGAAGAGACAAGCAAAGAGGCGCACTTCTGGTTCTGGGTAATATAAATGTTGGAGAAACACAAAGATCACATATATAAAATTCAAAATTGATAAGTCGAGTCTTGAAGTTTCCATGTGTTTGCCAAAACACGCTTAAGAGAAAGTTCAAAGGGAACAACTTATTAGTCTTCATCCACAAGAATCTGTCGCATGAAAAATTAAAAAAAATGCATTTCTGAGAAAAAGTTGATTAATGAGTCAGCTGCAGTAATTATCAACAGTAAGTTGATACCTCTCTAAGGTGAGAGAGGGGCACCTTATAGGGACGGAGCGGGAGGAACTCCTAATAAGAGGGCTCCGGTCAGCGGCAAGTGGGGCACGTACCCCTCAGCCCAGGTCTCCCTCCGTCCCTGTGAGTGAGTGAGTGAGTGAGTTTAAAAATCATAAATACTAGCAAACCACCGTCTAACCACACTGAAAACATGCAAAGAAGCATGAATACCCATGTACCCAAAACCACATTCATTGTCTAACTTTAAAGAACTTATCATTTAAACCTTTGAAAATAATCAAAAGGAATGGTATCAAATTACTTCCATTCATTGTGGTCTCAACTTCAATTCTTTATTCATTTCCTATTTTCTTTCTCTGTTTATTTTCTTTTTTTTCTTGTCATTTTTTTCATCTTCGTTCTTTTTTTATTTTCAAAATTTTTTCATCTTCAAAACTAATCACAACAGGAACTTAAGGGACAGCTACATCAATTTAAATCCCATATCCCTCGTACTTCAAACAAAAGTTGCCAAGATTCCAAAATTAGAAATACTAGCATCTATAGTTGGGTAAAAGATATAACTGAAAGCTAAGGTTAATTCGCAAGTACATTTCAAAGGGATTTTGTTGGCTCAAAGGGCTCAACAACGGACAACATAAAGGTAGGCTTTTATGCTAAATGATTTCAAACAAAGAAAGCCATAATCATCTATGTGCACTAGCATATAAATGTGGTCTTGAAATGGTTCCAAGCAAGTTCTAGAGGTAGGTTCACATTGAAGAACTATCACACAACAAAAAAATAAAGAATCACATGAATGTCTCACGTGACATTTCGTAAAATATGGTATGGTCAGCAGGCAACAAGTCAAGGTGATGTGTATACTTTTGGAATCCTCTTGTTGGAATTTTTTGTAAAATATTGCTTTATGGGAGGGAGAGATGAACATTATTGATCACCATTAATTTCCTCTTTTTGGGGAAGAAGGCAATCAAGCAACTAGCAGCGATATGAGAATTACAAAAGAATTGCCATAGAATGTGCAAACGTGTTTAACTTCGGTATTTGAGATTGAAATTTCATGTTCAGACTTCAGAGGAATCACCAAGGCAAAGAATGAGTATTAATAATGCTCTTAAAAAACGAGAAGCAATTAAGGGCATGTTACAAAGAATGGAAATAACTCAAAAAATTTAAGGTAAGGCCTTTTGTTATGTGACATTATTTCCAATTTAGAGCTTCATACACTCATCTCTAGTTGCCAATACCATCATACTATTTTCTTACTTCAACATAGATATTCACATGAAATTGCATAACAATTTACATCTTATATCACTACAAGAAAAATTCAAATTGCTTTGTCACAAATTTGAGACGAATTGGTCCCAAAAAAACTGGGTTGACTGTTTTGCGACGACATTGGTAGCAAATATTTTGTGAGAAACTACTTCGTCGCAACAATTGGAATTGTAACAAACATTAAAGTGCGTCGCAAAAATAATATTGCGACAAACATGATTCGTTGCAAAAATAATAACGACAAAATAGTTTTTTGTCCCAAAAATAATATTGGTCGCCAAATTATTTTTGTGACTGTTTGTTCTCTAATTTGTGGAAAAATTTATAAATTTCCTTCCAAATATTGATGGCCTAAACCATCATTAGTATAACAAACTAAGTGTTTGTAATATTATATTTCTTGAAATTTCACCCAATTTTTGAAAAGTACTCAATTATTTTTAATTCGACGATATAATCGTGTACAAATTAAGTTGTGTCTAATGAAATGAATTATAAATTGGCATGTACTTATGTTTATTACCATAAAATATAAATTAATCACTAATTTGAGATTTTATAAAAATTTAGAATGTGCTTGAGTACGAATGGTTTATGTGTGTTTATATATATAGATATTCCTTTTGTAATTTTCCTTTTGTAGGAGCTGGCCAATTTCATCCTTAATAAGCGCTTACCCACCCCCGAAGCTCAGCCAACACTAGATGATGAGCATGCTGCATTTTTGGAGGTTGCTGGCGGTGTCCGTCCAGATGGACGAGTTTATGGTCTTGGATTGCAATCTGCCGTCGTTTATCAAGATGAGATACGTCATCCAGGCATCGAGCTTATAGCTAGCAATGATGAAATTCTTCATGAGAATACTGAGCTACAACAGCAAGTTCAAGAGCATCAGTCCGAGATCTCGCAGATCCGTTTAGATAATGAGGCTTTTCAGAGGCAAATGGAAGCTTTCATGTCACAAATGTGTCGTACGCCGAGCTTTCCTTCTACTTCTGCACCAGAATGCTTTGCACCCGAAGAGGACACCTTAGCCCGTTATGAAGACACCTATTAGATAGATTCGTTCGGATCTAATATTTTTGGTATATATATTTTGGAGATTGTAGACATTTAATATTTTGGATATATTAATTGTGTGCACACATAATGTATATTTTGTATATATTTGATATTTAAATCATATATTAAATATATATTTTGTATATACCGTCAAAATATTTCATTAAATTTTGACAGGGCATATAATTTCAAAATATTTCATTTAATTAGTAAATAAAAAATTACAAAAAACAAAAATAGTAACATTCTGCGATAACGTTTTGCGACCAAATCATCGCAATTTTTGTGATTGTGACCAATTGGTCTCAAAAATTGTGACGCATTGGTCGCAATTTTACCAAAAAATTAATCTCAAAAACTGCGATGAATTTGTCTCAAAATTTTAAGACCAAGTCATCGGAAAAATTGCATCAAAGAAGTCACAAATTTTCAGACGAATTCGTCTCAACCCGGTTCGTTGACTTGCTCCAAGTTTGCGACAAATACTTGACTTTGCGACCAATTTTGCAACAAATTATTGCGACGACTTTTCTTCGCAATGAAATTCCATCTTTTTGCGACGGATTTCTTCCATTGCAAAGACGTCATTTTCTTGTAGTGTATCAAAGTTCGGAGTAAAAACGACCTTCAATTTTGCAACAAGTCTATAAATCTCATCAAAAGGATTTTCACAGAACAACAATTTAATTATAATTCCAGCATTTAAGTCCATTTCAATAACTATTTCCCATTGATCTAAGCAATGTATTCATGATTAGTACTTCTGCATGGATTTTAGCAGCACAACTTCATCAATTCGAGCAACAAATTTTCATATAGCACAACAACAAAATATCCGTTACTAACATATTATCACCAACATCACGCAAATCTCAGAAGCATATTTTATTCACTCATAGGAGAACAAATTTGTCAACCATAAAGGATGTATTTGTTTGTGGTAGATTGTGGGGAAAATGGACAACTATTAGCTTCCTGGATTTGTTGGAGAGAGACGAGCCTGAGATTTTATTACAAATGATATGTTGGGCTTGTGTATTCAATCATATGGCATAGATTAGAATTGTAGAATTTGAAAATTGAGTATTATCGAATATGCTGAAATATATGTATTTGTTTTAATCAAAATAGTAAAGTGACTTCGAATTTATTTTCAGATGTTTATCTGAGAGATGGTCTGTTTAAGTTTTGTTGGTTGCTTTTTGTTGATTATGTTTTGAATCTAATTCTATGCTTAGAGATTTCAATTTTTTTGTGGAATCAACTTTACTCGTCACATCCAAAATTTTTAGCCTTGATAATGTCTCAATTACTAGTATACTAGAGATTATATGTAAATATATTTTTTTGTAAGTTATATGTAAATATATTACATTTATCAATATGTAGCAAATGTCTCCACTGTAGTAATCAACAAGATCTTCAAAATTAGAGAGCACATTTCAGTTTTGATTATAAAGTAATATATTTAGTTATAATACGTAATTATATTTATGAACGAAATATATATATATATATACATATGCACGCACACATATATATAACTTACATATATACACATGTATATTTAACTTACATAATTAAAAGAGCAAAATTTATGATGGTCCTTGAGTTTTGGTGTATTCTCTCTCCTCTTCCTTATGAGTTCTAAATAGTCGTTCCGCTCCTTAGACCTTAACACTGTCTGTTTTTTTAATGTGCCACGTCATTTTTGCTGATGTGGCCCATGATCTCATCAGTGAATAATTTTTTAAGGCCAATTTACCCTTAAAAACTCAAATCAAAATCCAACCCCTTCCAAACCAAAGCAATCCATCTTTTCCAAAGACAAAAAAAAAACCCTTACACCACCTTAATTACTGTCATCTGCCATTCAATCCAAAGATCAGTGAAATCAAAATCAACTCATTTTCTTCAACCCATGTTGACAAATTGAAATCAAAATCAACTGAAATCAACGTCAACTGAAACTAAAAATCAACTCATGTTACTGAAACCACCAACCCATCCTTCACTCAAATGAAGACTCACCCATTTCTTCTTTACGTTTTCAAAAGAAAAAAAAATGAAGACTCAATCACTGCCAGAATCAAACAACAAAATGTAGAAGAGCAAAACCGAATCAATTTCAAACATTAAACCCATAACATTTGAAACCACTGTTGGTAGATTCAAACTCTCAAACAACCACAATCCTCGACAAAAATTTGAAACCACTTATGGTAGATTAAACTCTCAAACAACCACAATTCTCGACTTTGAACACACAAACACACATGAAAAAACCCAAACAAAGAGCAATCATACAATAAAGACAGAAATCCAAACAAAGAACGAACGCACATCGCCAAAGACCCATCGTTTCAAGATTAGCAACATCCACATAGACCCAACAATTGGGTTTTTTATTTTTTTAATTTAGGCTTAGATTTTCAGCTCTATCTTTACTTAATCATCTATTTTAAATGCCTCTATTTTTTGTTCTGGGTTTAAATTCAAATTCAAACTAAACTTTCTTTCTTCAATTTTTTTCATCATGAACCAAACAAAAAATCAAAGAAACTGGAATGGGTTTTTTGTAAAGAAAGAAATTTTATCAACTCTTCTTCCATGCCTTTCACCTTGCGGAACTCCCCTGCTACGGCCAAGATCGACTTTGTGAAGAAGTGGGGTTGATTTGTTGGTGATAAGGAACGCGATAGTGGCTTAGGTAGAGAAGGATAAGAGGGATGGGGTTGTGAGGTTTGATAAGGGGTAGAGAGGGAGGAGATGGAGACGAGAGAGGGAAAGGAAACTAGAGAGAGAGAGAGGATTCTTCAAGCTTGAAAGAATGCAGTTTTAACATTTTGAAGAAGAAGAATGAATAGGTAGAGAGAGTGTTTGGTTTGGTTAGAGAGAGTGTGTGGTTTGTTTGGTTAGAGAGAGTGTGTGGTTGTAGTTTTGGGTTAGAGAGAGAGTGTGGTCTTTGGTTTTGGAATAGGTTAGGTTGTGGTTTTGGGTTAGAGAGAGTGTGTGGTTTGTTTGGGAGACCATTTTGCCTGTTGAATTAACTAGATCATTACAAAACCAAATGTTTTTAATTATGGCAAAATTCATGGCGGTCCTTGAGTTTTGGTGTATTCTCTTTGCAGGTCTCTATAAGTTATAAAATTGCCGCTCCGTTCCTTGGACCTTAACATCGTCAGTCAAACTTAACAAAAAGTGTGAAAAGACTAACTTGCCCTCTAATTTTAAAAGAATTTACCACATAAACCAAACCAAACCAAACCAACCACTTTAATAACCAATCACTAACCCAATCCAAAACCACAACCTCTCTCCCTCTAACCCAAAACCACAACCTAACCTAATCCAAAACCAAAGACCACACTCTCTCTCTAACCCAAAACTACAACCTAACCTAACCAGAAAGGGAGAATTCAATGAATAGTTCTTGAGTAGGTAATGTATTCATTATATGCTCACCTTGATGCTTCGTCCGTCTTCTCAGTCTTGTTGTATCTAATCCATGTTGCCGATTTTCTGGATCAGCCATTGATTAGAGGTCGAAGGAGGGGTTGTCTTCAAGAGCTATGCTCCCAGGTAGAAGATGTCCTGGCTTTGTCCCTAATCTCAGATCAATGTCCAAGGAGCAACTCAATTTTTAAGGTCGTGTTCTACCTGGTGGTGCTCAAAATGTTAAAAACAAAATTCTCCAAAAAACTGCCATAACTGTAGGCATAATGGCACTAACAGCCCCTAATAATCAGTAAGCTGGAGCAAACCACATTAACTAGAATCAAACAAGTGCACCATAAATCTCAAGTATCATCATCTGATGAAAACAGAGCAAAAGATTTATAAGAATATGTTGAACGCCAAACCAATCATCAGAGCATGAAATTATAAGAAATATTCATCAAACATCAAAGCATGAAATCATATGTAATACTCCAAACTCAAAACTAACATATATTACTTACAAAGTAGCTCTTGTAGGGCGAGTTTTTGGTTCTACATTCCCATCCACTAGGAGGACCGTGACCAAAATAGATGAACTCTCCTTTTGAAATCCAGAGACAGTGGTTAATTTTTTTCTTAACCAGGGTGAAACGATGAAACGACTTCGTTTCGCCTTGGTTAAAAAAATAAAACAAAAGTGGGGAAGAATTGCAGAAGGCCAAGGGGGAGGGGTTGGGGCACGACGGCAAGTCAAGGGTGAGGTGGAGGTGGGGGGTATAGTGGTACCCCTGACCGCCGGTGGAGGTGGTCGCCCACATTCGCCACCACATGGATCCGCCACTAACCATCCTCAAGATTCATTGAGTACAAAATCAAAAATTTCACAAGTTAATTATTTCAACAAACCTTTAAATAAAAACGCCATAACATAATTCACTTTGGATTTGTTTGAGAAAATCAATATTTATTAGCATGTTTTCAACATATAACATATAACTTTTAGTATATTTTTTTCTTAAAATGTTTACCACTCTTTCTACTTTTTTACTATTTAAATACCTATTGTCCACTATACACTATCTACACTATCTGCTATCGACTGAGTCCTACACTTTCTAAACAAGCTGATGCGACCCGACAAGCTTTGGAGTTCATGGAAGAATTGGATGCGACTAAAGGGGCTCGATCGCGCGGCAGAACTTCAAAGTGCCATAACTTTTGATCTGAGATGAGTTACAAGACACACAATATATCAAATTGAAACTCATTTAGAGCTCACCGACCCGTAACCCTCCATTTCCAGGCCCAAGCTGATGCGGCCCGGCAAGCTTTGGAGTTCATGGAAGAATTGGATGCGACTAAAGGGGCTCGATCGCGCGGCAGAACTTCAAATTGCATAACTTTTGATCTGAGATGAGTTACAAGACCCACAATATATTTTTGTCTTTTTTGACTTTAGGGTTGTAATTTGGATTTTTATCATTGTTGGCCTACTTTTGCATTCAGTTTTGATGAACAATAGTATTTTTGAGATTTTCCCTAAACTTTTGAGTTTTGGATGCCTATTTTCATGGTATTCGTTGAATCAACAGGTTTACAGAAGGATTGTTTCCGGTATTCATGAGCGAATCAACAGACTCAATTAATTATCTTTATTTTATTTGTGTTCACGCTGCATCCCAAGCCCTTTGTACCTTTCCACAACCCTTAAAAAACATCATCTTTACAATTGTTACAATCCCTCTGTATATTTATTTATGTATCCTCTATAATGCTCAAATAAAATCATTATCTCCTGCACTACCACCGCTCTAATGAGTAAGTGACTAAATGACTAAGTGTGCATTCTTGAGGGAGATATATTTGGGTTTTTAAGAGAGATAAATAGAGGTAATAAGAATGGGAGAATTCAAGAGTTAAAATTCATGGGGAGGGTTAAGAGAGATTGAAAAGGAGAAAAAGAGAGAAAGCATGCATATGCAGCAAGAGAGTAATGACTTGAATTGGGGATATTCAAATATGTTTTTTCGCATGTTAATGTGTAGATTTGTCTAACTTTGATAGAAAGAAAATGGAGATGTTAGACCAAATACTAACATTTTAGAAATACAAGGACGCAATTAAACAATTGACTAAGTCAAAGGACTTTTGGGCAATGAACCCTTAAGGAATTAAAAATTTTCCTTTAATTAAAAAAAGTATTAATTTAGTCAAACGGACAACACCATTGTGTTGGCAATAATCCTATTTTCCCTTCTAAATTTACCAATAAACAGAAATGCAACGGCTAAATTTGATACTAGAATAAGTTTTATCTATCTTTTCTTCTTCTTCTTGGCTCCTTACCGTAAGAACCACAAAGCAACCACTTTGTAATCCATTTCTCAATCTTTAACTTCGTCAAACATCTCATTAATCACAATGGCGCCTCAATGTCTCAGCGTAGTTTCGCTCTTCTCTTCCTATATTCGTCATTGCTTCAGGCAATCTGGCCTTCGTCCACAAACCATTGCCATTGATGACAAGACCACCATGAGTGTTTGGTGTCCTAAACATGAAAAGGTTGATCCCCAAAAAGACAATTTGGTTCTTATTCAAGGCTTTGGTCTTTCCTCTATCTGGAGTTGGCGCAGACAGGTTCCTCCTCTTCATCAACTCCTCTTACTTATTAACATAATAACACACACACACACACATATATATATATAGTTTTTGATTGTTTTAGTGTTTCCGGGAAACAAAAATTAACATATATTTTTTATTTGTTTTCTAAATGATAGTTTGAACTTTTATTAAGTAATTTTAATGATAAAACTAATATAATTTTTAATGTTTTCTTTAGAAGAAAAAATCAAAGCATTAGAATTGAGTTTTAGGAAGGAACATTTTGAGAGACTTAGTGGATTCTGTCTGACTAATTTATTTTGGTGTTTTGTCTAGGTTTACTCATGCAGAACTTTTATTATGGTTTTTGATAAGCAAGACTTAGATTATAATTTTTTGTAATATAAGGTCTCTTGATTTTGCTTAGAAGCATAGATATATGAACTTTTTATACAATGATATTCAGAAGGCTTCCTACAACATTTTTGCATAGATGAATAAAACTCCAAGATACATGACTTATAAAAAAATGTTTTTTTAAGGTTTTCCAAATTAAAGTTCATATAATTCAAATCCAAAGGGTTGGTGTGAAAAATCTTATTAAATCTATTTCTTTTTTTTCGTTATGAATATTTTATTAGAATGAAATATAACATTAATACTTATATCCAGGTTAATGTTTTTGCACCTTACTTCAATGTATACGTTCCGGACCTACTGTTTTTTGGAAAATCGACGACGAATTCGCTGGAGAGATCAGAAATATTTCAGGCAGAATGTGTAGTGAAATTGCTTGAGAAGTTAAAAGTTAGAAATTACAATGTGTTGGGGATAAGCTATGGCGGGTTTGTAACGTACCAAATGGCAAAATTGTGGCCGGAGAGAGTTGTGAAGGTGGTGATAGTTAGTTGTGGTATCAATGCAAGAAGAAGTACAGATGAAAATTTGGTGATAAAGGCACAGATGGATAATCTAGCCGAGCTTTTGTTTCCGACGACAGTATCACAGTGTAGAGCCCTTTTCGCTCTTTGTGTTTACAAGAATCACGTCAGGATTCCTGACTTTGTGTTAAATGACTTAACTAAGGTATACCTCACATTTCTCTCTCTTTTTTCTCATTTTCCTTTATATTTTCTTTAACTTACGAATGCATCTGATAAAGAATTCTTGAGAAGCATCAGGCCATTTAGTTTAGAGATGTTTTCTAGAGAACATGAAAATAGAGATGGATGCAAAAAATTATTAAAAATAAATTTAATTTAGAATAATCTTTTTATAAACATTAATATATTTTTATTGAATCTTAAATGTTATGATAATTTTTTTTTTAAAAAACACGATCTGTTTAGCATGTAAATATTTTTGTATAAGTTATTTCATTTGCTCACGTTAGGAATTCAACTCTCCTCTTTTGATCGTACTGAAGAAGACTCTATTATCAATAAGTTATTCTTAATAATGCTAATTAAATTATTGTTTTAAATATGGTTTTGAATATTTAGAAAGCTTTTTATACTTAAAATAGGATAAAGCCAATTTATGGTCTTGCAGCAATTTAAAATTAACAGGGAAGAAAAACTAGATCTAATCAAGGGAATTACGTTTGGAAGAGACGAAAGGGTGGACATTGCCCCTATTCAGCAGGTACTATCCTTACCATTACAATTTAAGAAACTATTTATTGTATTTGCACTTAGAATGTTCATATTTTTTAATTTTTCTTTTCATTTTACCTATCTGAAGAATTTGACTTTTATAAATATGTGCATGTAATTTTTTTTTTTATAACTCGCGGTTGCTGTTATTCGTCAAGACGGAAAAGTCTAGGAAAACATGGCAAAACCAAGTACAGGAGAAATCTTGTAATTCTAGGAAATATAATCCTACTTATCAGAAAAAGCCATGATTAAAAGATCTTAAATAGCCAAGAGGATCTATTACAGGACTTTCGTTAAGTTTGTCATAATATCACTCTCTAAGACATTTCGCTTTTAGTTAACTTAACTAGTTGTGATCCAATCTCTCAAGTTTGAACACATCCTCATGAAAAGCATCCATCTCTTTTCGAATGTGATTACCAGTCTTTCTCACATTTTTTTCTTTTTGGCATTTTTAACCAGGAGGTATTGTTACTTTGGGGAGAGTACGATGAGATTTTTCCCCTGAAAATGGCTGAGGAACTCCAAACGTAATGTTATCTATTCTTATTAATCATTTAATTCCAAACTTTATTCTTAAAATCTCTTTTATCTAATTTCAAGTAGACCACACTAATTATAGTCTCCATGAAAAAAGATGATACCTGTTAAGAGTTTGACATAAAGAACGTAATTTTAGAGTTCTAAAATAGTGAACGTAAAGTAGAAACACATATAGTAGAAACACATAATACGCATAATTTTGTATTTTTTCCTTATCTACAAAACTATTAAAAAGTTTATCTTGGGCTTATTGTAAGATACATATATGTGGTAGTCCCAAGATATGAAATCATGTAAGTTTTTTTAATGGGTTCTTATTTTTGTTTCTAACAAATGCTCTAAAAGATCGAAAATTTTTGGATATTTTCTGTTTTTCTCCATTCCTGAAGTAAAAAAGGCATCTGAAATAAGATAAATTGGTATTTCTTAATAAGAAATTAATTAAGAAGTGAATTAGTTAACTAACAAAAATAAGAAGTGAATTAGTTTAAAAAAATGAATTATCAGAACATATAAATCATACTTTAAAATTTTTTTTGTTATTTAATTAATTTATTATTATTAATTAGCTCACATTAAGGCTTAAAAAAGTATCTTATATGTTAAAAGCCAGAGATTTTTATGAAAAAATAAATCAATCTAAAACTAGCTGATATTTTCCATTGAGTTGGCAAATTCTTTTTTCCTATATAATTTTTCTCACCTTCGTGGATAATTTTTTAGTGCTGTGTTTGATTTATATCATATTAATACAACATATCACAATTCTAAAAAGACGAGATAATCTCTCTATTTTTTACTGTATAATTTATATATATTATCTACCACTAATTGAAAACCAAACACCCCTGAATGTTGAATTCTTTTATATGTAATTTATGGACACTATTGATCATAATGTAGTGTATTGTTTGTTTAAACAAACTAAATAAATAAACTAAAATATCTTTAGTTTAAGTAAACTTTATGTAGTAAACCAATTGTGAACCCATTTTGCCTTTTGAGTACATGTATTTTTTATTCTTGTCTGAATCCATAATTAGAATATTATGATGAAATTACCATTAATTTTTTTGTTTTCTTACAATTATAGGCTGCTCGGGAAGAATGTGAAGTTGCATATAATAAAGAACGCAATGCATGTACTTCAACTTGAAAAAACAAGAGAATTTAACAAAGTTGTAAATGATTTCTTGTCTCACTCATAATAATTGTATCGTTTCAGAGACACGAGCGATTAGTCTTGTTAAATTAGTAAATATTTGTTTTGAAAAAGAAGATCAGTCGTGTTTTAGCAAATATTTATTAATGAAGTTTTTTTTAATTGTGATAGATTGTTAGATTTGTAAACTAAATTCTAAGAGATTGTATAATAAATTAAACATAGATTGTAGTGGATTTATGAAATTTATATATTGAAAAAATCATTGTTATGAAATGAAAACAACATAACAATATAGACAAATATAATTATATACAGGGGATTAAAAATTGATTTGTAGCAATATTCTCATTAATTAAGCAAGCTAAAGAACCAAACTGAACTCATTGTTATTCACTCGTTTTGGTTTGTCTTTTTCTTTTTCTAAAATGTTCAACCCGCTCAATTATAAAAAAAATTCAATTGACTCAATTATACACATCTGCAATCCAAGAGAAAGCTTTCAAGAGTTCCACCTTCTAATCTATCTGTTTCCAATTTTTCACAGAAGGAAAATAATGTTGTTTTTTTTTTTTCAAATGTATCAAGGAATTTTCGATTTTTTCAAACTATTTGTTTCCAATTTTTCGGAGAAGGAAAATAATGTTGTTATTTTTTCAAATGTATCAGGGAATTTTCGATTTTTTCAAACCAAGTATTAGCTTGATTTAACTCTACTAGGGATATAAGCGATACAATTTAGTCGATTTTAAATCTTCAAACTAAACTGTGCTGCAAATTGCAGTTTGAAAAAAATTACAACCGTAGTTAAACTACTAAAGTGGCTACATCCACTAAATCTAACTAGCAGTTGCGATGTGATTTGGTCCTTTTTTGTGGTTTGTATTTTATTAAATGTATAAAAAAATTAAACAATTAAACAAAGTAAAATAAATAACGACATTGAAAAATAACTTTAATATTGTTTTATTAGAATTGTTGTCTCCGAAATATGGAAGCTACCTTAAAAAAAAGAAACGTTGCTTCAAAATACATTAACCTTTACCAGTTTTCGTCCCAAAATAAGTGCAATTATGCAGCCTTTTCACCATCTCTCAATTAGCAACTAACTAATATTATTATATATCTATTGTTAGCATCCAAAATATATATTTTCGGCTGCACAGCAACTTAAAAGAACTGCACAAAATCTATAATAAATCCAAAATATACAGCTTCCAATCATAATAATGCTATTAATTTCCATTAAGCAGTCCAAAATATCACTAAAAAACATAATGATTTAGTAGCTCTTCAAAAGAAGAAATTGCTATCTTCAATTAATCGTCAAGAAAAGGCTATGAAGTTGGACCCCAATCTAAAAATTTTAAAAGATAGATGTTAGAATTCAAATAATATATATTAAATTATATAAACTAATGATAGTAGTGAAGTTACCTTTGGCCATTTCTTTAAAAGTTTTAATATCATCAAGCATTTCCTTCAAGTCACATAATTTGTCATTTGATCTAATCCAATCTTGAGTGCAAAGTAGTGCTTCAACTGTTTTTGGCATCAAAGAACTCCAATAAAGATCCAAAATCCTTTCACATGTACTAAATGTTGATTCACTAGATATTATGGAAATAGGAATGATTAAGATTTCTCTTGTCATCATGGAAAGACTAGGATACTTGTTCTCATTTAACTTCCAATAACCCAATGCATCAAATGACTCTACTGCTGTCAAATTGCTATCATTCAAATACCGAAACAATTCAGATAGACTCTCAACCTGCTCTTACTCTTTTTATTTATTGTAAGAACTTTTTTTCCATAAAATTAGAATTCCCACAATCATCATTAATCATTCCATTATTCATATCATCCAATCCCACAAAAAAAAATCATCACTTCCACTAGGATTTTGATCTTCATAAAATTTAAATAGCCTATTCAAAGTTGTTTCAATACTCACAAACAATTCAGAAGCTTCCTTGTATCATACATTTCTAATAAACAAAATTTGACATACTTCAATTTAAATCTTGGATCCAAAACAACAACAATTTGTTGATTTTACTAGTATCTTCCCAATGTTTAGCAAACTTTACCTTCATTTTACTTGTCATTGAACTCAACAAAGTATCTTTACTCTTACTCAATTGCGTTAATCTAGCATGAATTTTAACTATCTCATGAAAGAATATATTACTAGTCACATATAAAGAATCACAAAATTTCAATGTGACTTGGTAAAATATTTTTAAAAATTTATATGTTGGAGAATTTTCGGTTGTGCTTTGATTAAGTTGGGAAAGTTGAGAAGAGTGAGAAAAAGAGAATTTTCATGGGAGGAAGTTTGTTGAGGCAAGAAGAAATAACACCAAGATTTATAGTAGTTCGACCAACCATGCCTATGTCTACTACCTAAGTCTCACTTAGGATTTCCATTATCTCGATGATTGATTCCGGCTCAATCCAATAAAGCCTTACAATAAGGTTGATTGCGGCTCACACCTCTAAGGCCAACAAGGTTGATTCCGGCTCACATTTTTAAAACCTACAAGGTTGATTACGGGTCACCCTTCTAAGCCTAAACAAAGTTGATTTTGGCTCACACCTCTAAAGCCATTACAATGTTGTTTTCTTAAGCTCACAACAAACCTTTCGCACTCTGAAAGTGTTTACAAAAACATTACAAAGAATGAAGCATTATGCTAAAGTTTT
>CAODLS010412156.1:0-10107 GCA_948243855.1 Flueggea neowawraea
GATTTGAATCGATCACCCATTCAAGTCATTGATCCAATTTAACCATAACATTAAAGTATAAGACATCTACGGGCACATTCGAGAGTAAACACATATTAATTGCAAAATTTCAATATTTTGGCTTGTCTTGCTACAAACACAGTCAGTAAATATCGGACACGACCTTAGTGCTTTATTTGTGCACTTGAAGTTTCCACCACAAATGATAGTCCGTTTGACGCGAAAACCGCTCATTTGAAAGTGTAATTATACTACACACACATAAGAATGCTCAAAGCACGTAGACAAAATTAAGATTAAAACTAAAGAAGGCTTATAAGACAAGTCAGAGAAGCGTTGATCCTCTGTGCAGTGCACGTAGAAGAGTAATGATGTCACATTTGAAGAATTCTATCTACGCACTTAGTAATCAGTCTAAGCGCGTAGACGAGCAAACAGATGAGAAAAAAACTTAAGATGCTCCTTGGGATTTGAATTTGAATATTCCTGACACATGACATGAAGAATCAAAGGTGTAATCTTGGACAAACGACGATGCACATAGAGGAAGGTGCTTTGCACGTAGATGAATTGTCTGGGTAAAGCTGCATATTCTGGAATACGAAGCAATATGAGCAGAGTAGGCTACAAAGCACATAGATGCCAATCTATTCAAGGTAGTGACTACTGGAGTTCAGACAATGCACGTAGAACTCATTTGGATCAACACACTACGCACATAGATGGTTCATTACTGGATATAATTTTTTATTCTTTCATAAGGCTACCTTGAGGTTTTCAATGGCTATTTTCTTAAGAGTGGCTATAAATAGACATCTCAGAACAGAAGAGAAAAGGGAGAGACCTTTGCTAAGTTTGCTTTTCACTTTCTCTCTCATTTCTACCTTTCTAACCCATTTAAGCTATTTACTTGCTATCACATTTCTGGGTTTGTGTGTTCTTAAATCTGTAATATCTTGGGTTGATTTTATAACAAACAAGGTTATTTATTTGGGATAGATAGATTTTCTTGTTGTGCCTTAGAAAAAACAAGACTAGTTACTAGTGAGCCTTAAAAAACTAGTGATGAACGGTTTCATAGTTGAGTCCACAAAAACTAGAGGTTTGGTTTTATTGTTGAGTCCTCAAAAACAAGGTGTAACGGTTTGCTTGTTGACCCTAAAAAACAAGTGGTGTAAGTAGTTTCCCTCCACTCGAAGGTGAGGAGATAGTGGATTGAAATTCTCTAGGGGTTCTAGAGAAGTGGATGTAGGTCAAAGATGACTGAACCATTTTGTTTTCTCTCTCCCTACTCTATTTATCTTGCTTTATATTTTCTTTATCTTGTGTGTGAATTGGTGATTTTATTGCTTCTGCATTTGACTTTGTTATTTATTTTAATTTGTAAAATTTTTTCAACAAAATTTTTAACTTGCTCAAAATCTAATTCACCACCATCAATGTTGTTTTGACATCCATTTGATGAATTGCTAACTTGTGAATTGAATCTAAACCTGTAAGGACTCTTATGGTAGCTATTCTCACTACTGGAGAATATGTATTGAAATATTTGATGCCTTGCTTTCATGTAAAACCCTTTGCTACCAACCTGGCTTTATACTTGTCAACAATCCCGTCAACTTTTTGTTTTATTTTAAAAATCCATTTACATCAAATTGCCTTAGATCCCGGAGGAAGGTCTACCAATATCCAAGTATTGTGATGGAATCCATTTTATTATTTATAGCCTCCTTCCAAAGTGACGAGTCACGCAATTTCATCGCTTCTTCAAAAGTGATTGGATCCTCTTCAATGTTGAAGCAATGAGTAATTATTTACTTCCTTCAACTAAGTAAGTAAAGAAACCCAGTCCAAAGTCTTTGGCTTTTCTTTTCCTTTTAATTCTATAAAGCTCGACAACCTCGTCTTCCTTATCGTTTTTCGATAATTCCTTATCATTGCCAATTTCATTCTTTGGAACACTATCTTTCATTCTTGCAATAGATTTAAATTTATTTTCTTGAAAGATAGGATCCCTCGATTCAATTATAGTACATACTGATATCAAATCATTAGGCTCAATAACCATGAGCCTTTACGCTTTGCTATTATTTGCATATCCTAAGAAAATGCACTTAAGTCCCTTTTCACCTAATTTCTTTCTTTTAGGTTTAGGGACTTTAACTATAGCTCGACACCTCCAAGCTCTAAGATAGCTTAGATTTAGTTTCCTTTTATTCTAGAGTTCATAAGGATAGACATGGCCAAAAGTGAATCGAACCGTTATTTCGAACCGAAATTGAACTGGTAAAAACCGAAACTAACCAGCCTGAAATTGGAACCACACACCCCTGAAACTGCTAAAAAATGGGTTGGCTAAGATTTAACCTCCTAGAAACTGTTGAATCGGTGGTTAAGCACAAAGGTGTAATCTTGGAATGGAATTCAACAACGCACATAGAAGAATGGTCTAAGCACATAGAACTCAAGATCAACGCACGTAGATATGGAGCAAAACAAGTAAATACTAATTTACAAAAGGCAGTGACCATTGGAGTTCTGTCAACACATATAGACCTGCATACAATGCACGTAGAACTCAATTGGATCAAAGAACTACGCACGTAGATGGCGGCTACACATGTAGAAGAATGTGATGTCATTTAAGGACAAAAATTCTACTCTCATAACGGCTACTTTGAGGCTTCTAACGGCTATATTCTATCAAATGGCTATAAATAGACATCCTGGATCAAAAGAGAAGAGAGACCTTTGCTAAATTTGCTATTCATTTTCTCCATCATCTCTACCTTTCTAACTCATTTGTTCTATTTACTTGCCATCATATTTTTGGGTTTGTGTGAGTTTAATCTACTATATCTTGGGTTGATTTTGTAATAAGCAACGTTGTTTACTTGAGGGTAGATAGGTTTTCTTGTTAAGCCTTAGAAAAATAAGAGTGGTTGTTAATGATCCTTAGAAAACTAGAGGTGAACAATTTCCTAGTTGAGTCCGCAAAAACTAGAGATTTGGTTTGCTTGTTTGGTCAATATAACAAGTTGTAACGATTTTCTTGTTGAACCTGCAAAAACAAGGGGTGAAGGTTTTCTAGTTGAGCCCGTAAAAACTAGGGATTCGATTTGCTTATTTTGTCCTTAAAACAAGTTGTAACAGTTTCCTTGTAGAGCTCACAACCACCCAAAAGTTAGGAAGATAGTGGATTGAAATTCTCTAGAGGATCTAAATGAGTGGACGTAGGTTAAGGAGGATTGAACTACTATAAATAAGATTTGTGCTCTCTTCCTTTACTCTCTCTCTTATTTGCTTTGCATTTATATTTGATTTATATTGTTGTGTGTGGATTTGATCTTTGGTTCTAAGTTGCTTCCGCATTTAACTTTAATTTTTTTTAGTTTGAAAAAGAATTTCAATAAAGTTTCAACTTACTAAAAGTCCAATTCATCACTCTCTTGAATTGTCATTTACATTGGGACTGAAACCTACAAAGTCATCGAATTCACTTAAGTTGAGTAGTCATAATGACTTAATAGAGCCCGCTTATAACTTGTGGGCCTAAATAGTAATTTGAGTCTACTGCTAATATTAAGTAGACCTACAGAGTCACACACTAGAACGAACTGTCCTATATATTTTATGATGTATCTTTCTATTATTTTATGCGAACATTTTAAATACAATTAATTGGTTAGTTGTTTTAAAATGTATGATGAAATAATTTATTTTGAAATGGTTTTAAAACAAATTATAATTTAGTTGACCTAGTCAAAGTAGTTTGTTTGACTTAGTCAACATAAGAAGTAATTTGACTTTGTTAATTAGGAAATTAGTATTTATTTATGAAATAAATAATAGGGCCGAATTTATATTTTATTTTTGAAATAAAATGGGGGCAAATTAATATATTTATTAATAAATAAATATTGAAGTAGTTTATTCTAGTTAGACTAGGATAAAGGATTTTTTGTAGGGCAAAAATTGGATCTCCTAGTAAAACTAGCACTAGATTTTATTAAAGCCTATAAATAGGCATAAAATGACAACCCAAAAATCATTATTCATGGCCATCCATACTACCTCAAAAGGAGAGAAAAATAACAAGGTATTATTTTGAGAGTGTCCTCATAAATTCGGTGCTAGCACATCTTTGCAGTTCATTCATGTGGATATCAGTATAGGGCGTTCGCAGCCTATAACGTCTATGACTCAATTCAACAACATCTTCTTATCTCTATTTCGAATTATTGAGGTAAATACATATTCCCTAATTGATTTTATCAATTTGCATAGATCATTGGCAGAGTTCAATAACAAAAAAATTTATTTCTACTGCGTGTATGGTGTCACGGATTCGGACTCAATAATCATCACAACCAATATTATTATTATTGATCATAAAAACATTAAGTTTAAACATGCCATCACAAAGATAACCCTTGCCCACAAATATTCCACCCTTGACAGAACAAAATTGTCTGCCTCAAGTACAAGTTTTAAACCAAATTTGTTCAACAAGCTACTCGAAACCAGGTTCTTTACAATTTCAGGAACATAATACACAATGGTCAATTTTAATTTCCTTTCAGATGTGAGCTCAAACTCTACATCCCTTATTCCTTTTAGTGGGGCAGTAGATGAATTTCCCATATACAAGACCGTTCCTTCTTGTACCAGCTTCATAGCCTTGAAGAACTCTTTGTTTTTGCACACATGTCGTATGGCACCAGGATCAACCCACCATGCAGCATCATCCTCTAAGAGATTAATCTCAGAGATCATAGCAACAAGATCATCATCTGCAATGGTTGATTTCTTGTCTTTTTTGGATTGCTTCCAAAACATACATTCCCTTTTAAAATGTCTTGGTTTCTCACAAAAGAAGCATGTATCATTTTTGGGTTGCTTTCCCTTTTGTGATTTGCTAGAACCATTATATTGTACCTTCGTCTTATTTGCATAATTGGTAGAATTTTTCTCTTCCACGACATGCAACTTAGAGTCTTGAACCGTGGGTTCTTTCAGTTCCTTTGGTTCTTCCTGCATGCAAAACTATTGTTCCACTTGCGAATATTTAGGAAGTTCATCAAAAGAAATATCTTACGTTTTATGTTTTAAACTTCTTTTGTTGTTTTTCCAGAACAGGGGCAATTCGTCAATTATAAAAGATACAATGATAGACTCATCAATGTTCATATTATGTAACTCAATGTGATTTGAATTTCTCTATTTTCACTAAGTTGCTCCATTACTAGTCTATCCTCTACCATTTTATAGGAATTAAAACGAGAGACTAGAAATTTCTTACTTGTAGCATCCTTCTGCATGGACTTGGTCTCTAGTTTCTCCCGTAGTTCTTTTGCGGCAGGAACTCCTTGATAAATATCAAAGAGGGTGCCAGACATGGCATTCAAAATATGCCCCTTGCACATCATATCATCATGCTCAAATTTGACTCTCTTTCGAGTCTTAGCTACAATTTGATGTGTACTTCACCAAATAGTTTAGAGGGAATGTCGTCTTAAGAATTGCAAATATTGATTGTGTTGTTTTATCTTGTATTTTTTTCTTATTATATTCCTTCATGAAGAATCACCTACCTTTATATAGGCTTTGATTAATGTTAACTCTTCTTTAGTTAAATAAGTCGTTTCCTTGATTTAAGAGTTTTTCTCAACAGTAGAATAAATGTTTCTTTTATTTTTTACTCACACTAAATTGATGTAGTAAATTTCCATTTTCTGTTGATTTAATTATCAATAAATCTAGATGCTGTTTGCCATTACAAGTATTTACTCATTTTAATAACACCTATTTAGAAACCATCAAGTTCATTACTATCTGTTAAACCATTGGTCAAACTGGTCATATTGTAAAGACGAGACTTAACTCTCAGACTATGTTAAGTGGATTTTAAGGTGTAAAAATTTGGAGCCTGTGTAGTTTAAAGAATTTTCTAAAAATTTTCTAAAAATTAGAAAACGGAAACAAAAAACTCAACTAATTATTTAAAACTTAGTTATCCACTTGTTTTTTTTTATGGAAAACAAGAGTTTCTACATAAAACTTACATACTCAGAAAATTAAAAAAAAAAGTTGTTCAAACCCAATTTTCCACTTGTTTTCTATGGAAAACAAAGGTTTCCATAGAAATAAAATAGATAAAAAAAATTAACTGTTTTCTAAGCTAAATAGACCCTTGATTTTCACTTCTTCAATACTTTCAACTTTACTTTGTTCACCTCCATTAATATTTTGTTCATCACCAAAATCAATCTTTGGTCACGCAAAATAATCCGATATGAAGAACAAAAACAAAGACGAATTGTGCTTCTTAACTGAGCAAGTTATTATTTTCAATCAATGATCAAACAACCTCTATTCATTGCTAAGCTACTCTTATTCTTTAAAATAGGACGCACAACACTATTCTTTCAATAGTAACTCCCATCTGTAGATTGTGTCCTTGCTCTTTTGGTTTGGGAGCATCTTTAGCGAGGGGGTTTTTGGCTTTTCGTTCAATGGTGGCGTGTTGGAGCCAATAAGAAATTGGGATGTTACAAATCTCCTTTTCCCTTAGTTACGAGCCTGTTGGCATCTATCCTCGCAGAATTGGCTCAAATTTTGTATTTTTTACCGATGATTTGGTTGTAATTGATGCGCCTTTGCTTCTTGTCGCATTGGACTTTTGCGCTATAGAAAGTGGTTGTTCCAGCTCATCGAGTAAAAGTTAAGACTATTTTTTTTGCGTTCTTTTTACACTTTAACGACAATTGGATACAAATCTAACATACAAAACCATATACGAAAATTAGCATGTGCCATTTTCGAATTCAAAATAAAGGTTTTTAAAAAATATGCAACATTCAACAATGTATGATCTAATCCTAAATGAATTTGTAGTCTACTAACATTGTATAGTTTAACGAACCAAAAGCTAAGAAAATCCTCTTGATGAACAAAATTTTCAACAAATGAATAAATTTTTTAATATTTAATTTTTTTATAAGAATTAATTATTTGAGAATACTGTTAAATATTGAATCCTTTATTGTTTTGTTTGGCAGAAGATTTCATGAGTCGGTACATTTCCTCTTTGGTGGCGGAGAACAAAATTCAGCCGATAGGTTACACTGGAGCTACACTTTTTGTTACTCTCCTTTTTTATGCTGACGATGTGATCTTATTTGCTAAATCTACGAGGAGGAACATGACCTCGATTCTGGAACTGTTTGACTTATATGGGATTTGTTAGGGCAAGTGGTTAATTGAATGAAGTCGGATATATTTTTTGGAAAGTTATGGCAACGAGACGTGTTGCATCCTTGACGACTGGGAGGTCAATCAAACATGGTTCATTGCCATTCACTTTTCTAGGGGTCCCTTTTTTTCCTAGAGCACCAAGGCGAAAATTCCTGCAGCCTGTAGCAGATCGTATTTCCAGTAAATTCAGTACTTGGAATGCCGCATCCCTTTCTATAGCAGGTCACGTGAGCTTAGTCTCCGCAGTGATTCAGAGTTCTTTGCTTCATTCATTTGTGGTCTACAAAGCCGAAGCAGATGATTGCCTAGTTAAACAGGCAAATCAGAAATTTTGTATGGACAAGCTCCACGTTTTGGAATCCGTTACATATACACGGAACGAAAATAAAAATTTTTTATCAACGAATTCCACCAAGGATCCAAACAATTAGATAAAATTGACTAAAGAGGGTGTATATACCTTGTTAATCCAAAACAAGAATTAAAAGATGTTGTATGATTTGAGTCAAAGACGCTGCAGGATGCAAATACACTCTACCGGTATCCACACGAACGAACTGCAAGATGTGCTAGCACCGAATTTTTGAGAACACTCTCAAATAATATCTTGCTGTAATTTTCTCTCTAGTTTAAGTGGTGCGGATGGATAGAGAGTGCTAGGGTTTCATAAGAAGCCTATTTATAGATTTAGGCATGCCCTACTTCTAATCTCACTAAGAGTCCTAAGCCTTGTCCCATAAGACTACTCTTATTTCTTGTTTAACAAGAGCTAACCACTTAAGATATTATTATTAATTAATATAATAATTTTGGAATATATTAATTAACATAATAATTTTGGCCTCCATTTTATTTCACAAATAAAATGTCAATTGCCATATTGACAAGTCAAACTCCATCTTAGTTGACTAAGTCATAGAAGTTCTATCTTTTGTTGATTAAGTCAAACAAATTATTTGACTAGGTCAAACGATTTTAATTTGTTTTAAAACTATTTTATAAACAAATTATTTCTCATAAAATAATAGCAAGATAAATATACCATATCTCGTTCTAGTGTGTGACTCTATAGGTTCACTCAATGTTGACAGTTGTGCCAAATAACCATTTAGGCCCACAAGTCATAAGCGGGTTTTAGCAAGACATTATGACTACTAAACATGAGCGAATTTCATGATTCGACAAAACCTAATCCGCATGATGACATTTAGTCATTTTGTCACACGATATCTCGATTTACCATAAAACATAGATCATGTCATCTTTATGAAGCTTAATCAAACATTTCTTGATACCCAAGTAGACTGATTAAAGATAAATGATAATGATAACTCTTTATTAATTTCATTCGAGTACAACCATGCATTTCATCAGTCTTACTTGTCAAGTGACCAAGAGATATCTCACTCAAATAAGAGCGGGACAAATTCCTTCACTGTCACTCACATTCCTCCACATGATTTACCATATGTCCAATTATAGCTTGTATTACCATCCTATTACAGATGATGTTGAACTATATCAAAACATAAAGATTCTCATGTAGGAATCTATAGTGAATTCAGGTCGAATGACTCAAATATCATTACTGCGATGAGAAATACTGATGACATATTCCATGTAGTAATTCTCATAGCGGGTCAGTCCAATATCATGTTCCCAACATGTATCTATGTTCTAAGTGACATCTCATGTCCATTACCACTACAACGTGATCATCTCTCAGAGTGCATACTAGTCTTGACTCGTTATCATTCCCATGACAATGAATGACCAATGATAATTTAGAATAGTATTCTTTTATCTTAAGGTTTTACTATCAAGTCACTTACTTGATGACATAAGACAAAATCAACTATTCATGGATACTTTTATCAAGTTACTGCTTAACCATATAAATATAAATGCCAGAATGAAATGCCTCATATTTATTAAATAACAATGACAACGTACATATGATTAGGCTAGGGCATAATTGTCAAGACCCATTCCCGAGACCATGACCGGCGTACGAGGTGAACCGTCTATAGGAGCTCAGTTCATCTCGCACAAACCTCCATAGTACAGAACTTCTACCCAAATATCATATTTTAAAGAAATATGAAAAACAAATAAAAGTATAATCTTTGTTTATTAAAAACAAAACATATATAATATTAAGTGCGAAAATTATTTAAAATTAAAACATTTGAAATGTCAGAAACAATAACAGAAACATAAACACATCCCACAGGAACCCGGTGTGGAGCATCTAACAAATCATACAAATGAGTCCGGTCAAAAGGGCACTGACCGCAACATCAGAATCCCTCACTGATAAGATATTTTGAAAATAATAGTATTAGTATTATGATGTCTACAAGACAAAGTTTTGATTATGAGGTTTTAAGAAAAAAAAAACTATAAAGGTTTTGAGTTCTGTTTTTGAAACGGTTTGGGAACAACTTTAAAAGAAAAGAGTTTTCGGAAGTTTTGAAGTATTTTAAGATGTTTTGCTTGAAACCTTTGTTAAAGCAAAAGGTTTTTGAAAGAATCTTATTTAGGTTTTAAAGCATATGAGTTTTATTTATTTTGAAAATATTCTAGAAAATAATTTCTACGTGGCGAAGTTTTGAACTCTGATAAGAGTTTTCGGTAAAAGGGTTTTGGATTTCTGAAATACTGGGTACAACTTAAAAGGGTTTCATTTTAAAAGCTCTGATAAGATAAAATGATTTTTGAAAGGTTTTGCTTTGGTTTTGAAAGCATGACAACTTTAATAAGGTTTGGAAAGATTCTTTAAAGATTTTGGTTTAATTTCAGAAGGATTTTGTGCATGTTGTTTGCTTTGGTTGCAAACGATTTCGAAAT
>CAODLS010412157.1:0-15512 GCA_948243855.1 Flueggea neowawraea
TTAGTCAACGAGATTGAAAAGTTCAACTTGTTGAAAGATTTGCCTTCATTAAATAGATTTTTTCATTTCGACTAGTGTATACCTCGACCTATATTAATGAATGTAGGACTCATTTTCTTGTGAGAGAATTTGGAGTAGAAACCTATAAGGTTTAACCTAATAGTTTTATCGTCCAATTCTCAATAGGGAATTTGGAAATAAAATCTATAACGTTCAAACCAATGGTTTTATTGTCCAATGTATGACCTTAGACATTCTTCGAGAAGATGGTACATTCATATTCGTTATGATAACACTAAGTATTTTAGGGTGAATCTTGTAGTTCTTACATTGTGTGAATGTCACACTTATGGCTAGAAATGGTCTAGCATACCTAAATGACTTCAAAGATTGGTTAATGTCCAACTTTGATATTGCTAATATGGGTTGACCTATTCGAGTAAATCGTTGTACCTCTTCAAGTGAGATGGATCACCAAACTACTAGAACGCTTCAAGATGCAGAAATGCATAACCCATAAATACCCTGTGACTAAGAGAAAATTTCTTAGTAAGTGCATGTGTCCATAAATCTATGTGAGAGGAAGAGTGTGTAAAGAATGTTCTTAACGTAAATATCATGTGAATGTCTTTCGTAGTCTAATAAAGAGTACATGTGTTGATTACAAGACAATGTCTTGTAGTAAATGCCTAGGTGCGTACAATGCCTAGAGTTTGCTATGTTGTGAAGTTAACTAGAAAATATTGATCCAACACATAAGGAGGATGTTGGAAACTAGTGAGTGTGATACTTGGGTACTTTATAGGCACTGCAATGCAATGTGTTATCATAAGGGCTTACGATAAAAAGAAAAACAATTGTTATTCCATATGATGATGTGGACATGAGGATGTCCATGTCTAGTTATGTGTTCTTACTTGGCAGAAAGACCACACCAAGTAATAGTAAGGAACACGTATAAGTATGTGGCAAGTGAAGTTGAGACTATAGCTTCATTACCTGCAGTGTAGTAAAAAGGTGGGTTATACACTGGAATGGTCCACTTAGCTCTAACTGCCTAAAAAACCTATGGCATTCTTTAGTGACAGTCAACCTCGATTGCTTAAAGATCAAAAAGATCTAATATAAGTCTAAGCAAATCGAGACTAAGTATCGTGTTGTGAAAGACTTGTTTGCACAAGGACAAGTAAATTTGAGTACAAGTTTCACAAGGTGAAATTAACTTGGAAATGTAAATTCATGCGAGATGTGATTGAAGATTCGTTAATTAAAAGCTTATGAGGAATAAGTTCCTTGAGATCCGCATGGAACCCAAAGTATGTAATCCATTAAAACATGATCTTTAATAAGATCATCGTGAGCAATACACGAGCACAAATGTTGAGAGTTGACATTTGTAGTATCATTACGTGATAAAGCATGTTGGACAGAGAAGTAACCCACTCATACGGGTGTTTACCTTAGTTTTCCTATTTCGTTGGGGGAAGAACTAAGATGAGGCTAGTTTTGAACGTAGAAAGAGACTTAGAGTGCGTTCATAATCAAGATATCGTTTTGCATTTTACAGTTGTGAGTTAATTGTAAAAGGATAAGAAAAAGTCGTACAAAAAAAGACGTACACCATATGGATAAATTTCTATGTCGATCATTAAATTGATCAGATGCTAAATTGAGAGACTTTTAGCATATTATATCTTAAAGTCAGAAGTAATCATGTTACGGTGTGAATTAAGGTTATATGGTGAAATGCATCATAACCGAAGCTTATGTGTGGTGTTGACAATGTTGTATAAACATGAGCTCCTCCAAGGGAAGAAAGAACACCATAACACATGATCATACCATGTGTGCTATATACACGACCATAGAAATGGAAAGATTGAAAAATAATCTCACTTTTCCTAGTGTGAGACCCTGCTGTGAACATATAGTTCTCGGAAATACCTACCCTTAGAACCGTTAACACATTCAATACGTGTAGTTGAGTTTGGCTACTTTAGCTTACTGTTAATGTCATGATTGATTCAACCAAACATGACAAACTTGGCAAGTAAACTTGGCTATGTAGATTGTCTGGTGTAAGAGGGGAAGTTTGTTTCTAGACGTATTTGCACTAGTCTCATAAGTTTCTTAGCTAGCTCTTATGTGATCTGTCACATGATGTGTCAAAAATGAGTAAAGCTTTCGTGAGATCGAAAATTTCGAAAGCAACGATTGTGTGGTTACGAACTAGGAAAAATGCATACGTTCCAACAGATTGTGTTGTTGTTGCATACATATGACAGAATGGAGTTGTTCTACAAGAGACGTCTTCTGGCAGGATTGAGTAAGGAGTTGTTATATATCCCTTATAGGTGTATAGCAATTATGATCTTATCGTATGTTGGTCGTGCAGTCTATTTGCCTATATGACGAAAGGATCGAGCATAGTGGTGTGAGTGCTAACCATGTTACATGATGATGTACCATTCCGTCATGTGCGAGTAGGAGATGTTGGAAAAAGCGGTCAGCCCATGACGGTGGATCGAACTCGGTTGGTCAAGGTGTGAACTAGGACGATGGACCAAGACCAATTGGCGAGCCCAATTGAAATGGGCCCTTAAGGCCCATATGCAAAGCCTATTGGGCCATTTGGATGCTTATATATTAAGCATGAAAGACTGGGATTATTCTATTCATTCCATGCCCCCACCAAAAATGTGAGAGAGAGGGAAAGGAAGCCTCTCTCTCCACTCGCTCCTCGTTCGTCGATGGTCCCGATCTGCGTGGCATCTAAGCTGCGAAACAGACGAGCACTCTCGTCGACAATTCGACCGTGGTTTGCTCGCGAGACCAACATAGAACCGATCCTGACATTTGTCTTCCGCTGCTTGTTGGGTCGAGCTTCCGCAGGAATTTAGGTAGGCAACTCGAACCTACTTTATTATACTATTTATCTGTTAAATCAGTAGCTAGATTCCTTCAGATAAGTTAGATTACAATTTGTAGTTAACTTTCACAGGTTTTTACGTAATTCATGTACGTAATTGAATCAAAGTTTTCCTATATTCCTATGATCTAAAGGAATAAAATTCAAGTGCTCCGACTTATAAAATAAATTCGTTATGTTTACTTTGAAAATCCTAACTGAAAGTTAAAGAAGAAAAAAACCCTATGCTTTCTTCTTATTTTTCAATCAAATTGTCTACACTTTAATAAATTTTAAAGCATGAATATTTATAGAGGAAATTACACCCTATATATTTTTTCTATTTATGTTTTCATTTTTACAACAATCTTTTCTAGAATAATAATTTCAACACAATTTTTAAATTATATTTCTACACAACCTCCTCCCCCCCCCCCCTCTCACAATTCTCCCCGCCGCCCTGTTCTTTGTCGTCTCCCTGTCCTCGTCGCCTCTCTCTCCTCCTTCATCTCCATTCTGTTTCGCTTTCTCTTTTCTCTTTCCCACTGCCCCTCTCTCCCTATGCACGACATCTCTCTCTTTTCTCTGCAAGGTATCTCCCTATGATCTGGTAATATTAGTTTCGTGCGTGTGTTGTTTTCTTTTTATGTTGTTTTGATTGGGAACTTGGTTGTTTGTTTTGTGTTGCAGGAGGAACTATAGTTAATGGTTGAAGAAGCAGTGGCTGCAGTGAGAATTTTGGTTTCTGTGACTCTTTTGTCTACTGTTGATGTTCTTTCTGTGTGATGTTCATATATGCATGGACTGCTTAAGTTTCATGCAACAAGACGATGACTTGGTAATAACAAGAATGTGGATGTAAAAAAAATAAATAAATGCTTCTGTGATACAATGTTTCACCACTTGTACCAACTTATTCGTCTGAGTGGAAAAGTTAATCATGAATGTTAAGTTGTTTACGATTAGTGGGATGCGTCTAAATTAGTAAATTAGTTTTAATGATTAACAAGCTGTTGGTTTAGGCATGTTAATCTCAACGGATTTGTTAAGCTCGACTGGATTTTGCTACTCAAATTTTAGAGGAAATACTAATATTACCTGATCATTAGATCAAAGACTTAATGATGAAGTTCTTTTCAGCACCCAGAGGTCAGAAATTTAAAAAATCAAAGTTCGGTTTTGATTAAAAAAACTATATGATGATAGGGGCTAAATTGGAGTCAAATTTGCTCTGTGGAGAATTAAACAAATTAGTCTTCAATCTTAATACATTCATGTCTGATGTGGTCACAAGACCGAATGGCCAGGTGATAAATGGCAATAGACTAATGTACAGAAGAACTTTATGAAATTGAAAAAAAAAAAGAAAGAATTACATCCTCAATTTGGTTGTTGCAGTGTCTGGTCAGGATTGATGGTCAACGCATACTTGGACTCCATTCCCACCAGTTCCGGCAGTTAAGCATTGAAATCCGCATGACTCAAGCCCCTCAATCACTTTCTCTGCAATTTTTCCTGATAACACTGAATCGTGTAGTTAAGGATATATTCGAAGTAGAAAATATGAAATACAACTTATCCAAAAATTAAAAACATAAAATGCACGACATTGACTTAAAGACTTCTTGATTAAATGCTGCGTCATAACATTTGTGAGATCTATTTTTATTGTTTGTACTCTGGTTATATTCTAATTGTACTCAGTATTATTTTACCAGTCTGTACTCTAGTTGTACTCTGATTGTACTCGTTTCACTAGCTTGAAAAGTATGATCATTTTTGTTATTTGTACTCTGGTTGTACTTTAGTTGTACTCGGTGTTGTTTTAACAGTTTACACTCTAGTTGTACTCTGGTTGTACTCTCTTCACTAGCTTGAAGAGTATGATCATTTTTATTATTTGTACTCTGGTTGTACTCTAATTGTACTTATTGTTGTTTTATCAGTCTGTACTCTAATTGTACTCGTTCCATTGGCTTGAAGAGTGCGGTTAAAGCGAGTTCAACACGCGGTCAAAATGTTGTATTTGTGAAATATTTTATTCTGTATTTCTATTTTTAGTAAGTTTTTCACACGTGTAGTATTAGAGCAATTATTTTTTTTGTTGTCTATTTTGGCAAATCACCCATATTTATAACGACTGGTATTTTACCTAAAATATTGCAATTAGTCTCTGATTTATTCACAAAAGTAAAAATTGATATCTTACCTAAAATATTGTAATTATGATTGTTTAATAAAGCTCTTATTTAAGCTCGTGTGGAATGGATTAGCGGAAAAAAAAAAACACCAAACTAACTAAAATTCAACAGTGAATTGGATTACATCATCTTTCGAAAGTTTTTGAAAGAGATGAAAGTTGAGTTTTACATCAAATAGAATTCATTTTTTGGGATAAGAAATGTTCCATCATTCACCATCTTTAGGCGACAAAACGTGGTAAAAGTGAGCGTCTTAGGTTTTGGAAACTCATGATTATCATAATCCCTAAACCATCATTCTCCGCTTCTTCTATTCCATTTAAAATTGCTTCGTGGGACACATAATCCAATTCGAACTAATTTCTTCGGCACTCCTACTTTGGTGTATTATAACTGTGTATTTTTTTCTGTTGTTTTACTTAAAGTGGCAATTCGTGTTAGTCATGTCGTAATCGTGTCATGTCATTTTATTATCACACATCATTATACATTCATTATACATGATATAAACATTAAAAAAATTGATTTTATGTCATTCGTGTCGTATCATAATCATGTACACTGTAATCGTATTATAAACGTATCAGAAATTGTCAACCCTAGTTTTACTGAGATTATAACTGTATTGAAAGAAAATTATCTATATAACTTAACGGTATAGATAACGGAATAAAAAGATTGAATACTAATTTCGAAATGCAGCGGAATATGAATATAAGCAGTGTCGATTTATGTGAGCCTCACGATTGAATTACTATCATGAGAATGACGAGAACAATCAACTGGATCGTAACTTAAAAACCACCAAAGGATCAGTCACTCAGGAATTGAAGATAAAAGAAGAGAAACTTCTTCCCTAGAGTGAGAGATGAACGCCAACAAAAGTGGTGAGAAGGAGCAGTGTGTTTTCTCTTGCTTTATGTGTCTGTTCTCTTGTGAATAACTTTTGTGTTAGGGTTTACTACATATAACCCTATACGTGTAGATCGTTAGTGACCTTCTTCTGTATCTTTATGAGGCTCATTATAGTTAACTAATAATTAGATGGATCCATTAGTTTGACTTACCACTACTGGGTCGGATTCCACCCACTACACGTCAAAGGTAAACTTACTTTTCTAACATGTATATAAAATATTTTGAAGTATATAATTAGAATTTGTGATAGATCACAAAAATAAATTGTGAAAATGTATTACATATTTAGTATAAAAATAAAGCTATTAGTACGTCTTTTCAAGACTACTATTTGCTTGTACAGTAAATATATAATTTAGATATCCCACATACAAAAACAACTACCAAAACCGTTTGTGAGATAAATCTTTTTTAATTTTAACGTCTTTTTGTTTTCATAATATTCAGAATATTAATATTTAAATATTGACAATTATAAAATAAAAAAATCATATTTACTGTATACAAATATAAAAATATATATATTGAGTATATAATATTTTTATGAATAAAAATAAAAAAATACAATATGAATAAATATAATATCAACATTCTAAGACGCAATATATAGATTAATGCGTTTACCATAAAACATGGACCTGACCTAGCTAGCTAGCCGTTTTGAGTAGTGTTCTAAACAAAAGTAATAAGAAAAACATACATAATCAGAATCATTTAAAACAATAAATAGAGTTGAAATCGGTCCCAAATCCGTATCAATTAGTTTTAGAATGATATTTCTGAAGTTTCTATATTAAAATAATTGAGGCTATCAAGTTGTGCACACAATTTCAAAGTCAAAGGATGAAGTATAAAATTAATTGATTGTGGCCGGCGACCGATCGGCTGGCAAACAATCGTTTTCTAGTGGAACGTAATTCTGAAAAATTCAACGAAAAGAGCCCGAAATTTCAACAAAAGATATGAAAGATATGAATTCACACATTAATTTATAAAATTTGTCCTCATCAGCATTTTTTTTAATGTCTAACTTGTTTATTTTATATGGGAAGAACAATGCTGAGACATCATCACCTGATGTGGTACCGGTGACCAAAAACTTGTTCACTGACTTATAATGTCGTAGGTTAGACTTTTATTCCAAAAATAACTACTCAAAAGAGATAGCATATCTTTCTCTTCAATGTTTGTGTTATAGATTAAGGTGTAATGTCTGTGTGATACTTCACTTTAGCTCAATACTTCAATGTTTCCGTTTCGTTTACTCCATGTCACAATATGGCGCTCATGCATGATATTAGATTAAGGTGTAATGAATATAGAAAATCTGTTATCTTACATACAACCATGCAAAATTACAAATTTTAACTTTAATTTATAAAAACAATATAGGAAATTTGTTATCTTATATAAGTTCAATATTATCTAGCTTGTATGGTATATATATAAATTCCAAGTAAAGAAACAAACTTCACAAAATGGGTTTGTAACTCATTAATAATACTACAAGAAAAAGCCAATTTTGCAACAAAACATTATAATGAAATCAACTCCATCCTTATAAGAGCAACTCCAACCCGGATGAATTTTTGTGCAAAACTGAAGAGGAGCGCGAGGTTTGCTCTCCAACCCAACGTCATTCTCAATTGAAGCTTTAAGTTTGTCTACAATGCCACGTCACTCCTGGCGTGGCACTGTAGACACGCAAAACATTTTTTTATTTGTTTTGTTTGTTTTCATCTTCTCCATTTTTTGGTTTCTACTTATTTTTTAGTTCTATTTTTATATGTAATACTCTTAATTATATGAATACTAATTATTTGTTAGACTATTTTATGGTGTTTTATAATTTTTTTATGTTTTTGTATGTTTTAACTAATTGATGGTACAGTTTATTAATTGCAATACAATGTTAATTAATAATTTAATTAATTCATACAATTATATGAAAAATAAATTCATACACTATAAAATAATAACAAATAATTAAGAAAGAATTAAGTTTGTGCTTAGTTTGTAAAAAAATAATGGTAGAAAATGTGATTTAGAAAGAATTTGAGAGAATATTTATTTTTAAAGTTAGAAATAGAGTTGTGGGTTGGAGATAATTTTATTGTAGGTGTTGTATTGTTAAAATAAAATGCTGCAAAATAAAGTGTTGGGTTGGAGATAGCCTAAGAGATCATGAGCTTGATTTTTAGTGGGAGCAAAATAAAATGGCTAATAAAAATAAAAAAGAAACTTAAGAATTGCAAAGTTATAAATTAAGCTATGGTTAGGCAATCAATTTTAGATCTTGAATTTAAATAAAATGAAGGATTAGCAAGGTTGAGAAGGGGCATCACTCATGGATATATGTTGGAATTTCTATTCTTTCTTTCTTGGTCAAATTCTTCTAATTTCTATGGAGTAGTGTACATCAGCAGAAGAGGAGAAATAAACATACGAACTAACAGGAAATGAAAGTGGCAACAACTAACAAAGTTAACTAAATGATTATGTTATATAATTGTCAATGTCATCATGCTATTTCAACTTCGACACATGTTCCATCACAAAAATATAATATCTAAATAACTAAATGAAGGAAAAAAAAAATAAAACACTTCTACATACACCGTATATACGAAAAAAGGTGTTGGTGCATGCAAAAAAGAAAAATATTTAAAGCGAGCAAATAGGGCCAAGGCTGGCTGACCCACCTGTTTGACGACAAAATCATGGCAAGTGAACCCATTACCAAATACTCACTCCCATCTATTTAATATATAATCCGTCTAAAAATTGAATAGACTACTTTTCACACAAATTACGAAATTATAGTTAAATTAGTTAAAATATTGACTGTAAAATATTTTTTCTAAAATATTTCTTTAAAAAATTGAATATTCTAAAAATGTTTTTGGTTAAATTACCAAAATTTAATGATAAACATTTAAAACATATAAAGACAACTTATACAATAATACATAACCACTTTTCTAAAAAGCGGGACTATAATTGGACTACATAAAAAAAAGTTTATCTTTTTGGGATAGATAATTTTCTGGTATATTTATTATGTATATATTCTAATATATTGTATATTTGTCAGTATTTAATATTTTAAAAATAATATTATTTTATCTATGATTTTACTGTGTAACAAATTTAATCTATCAAACTGTAACATACGCATATTAAATTTATTATCAATTTATCAAAAATAAATAACATTTTCATTGATAACATAAAAGAGATACTTGATTTGTAAGTTTTTTTTGGTACATAACATTATATATAAATAAGAAATAATATATATATATATATATATATATATACGTACATATGTATATATGTTTAGAAAATAGAGATAAGATAGTAAAATCGGCTACATAATTTTGAAATGAAATAGAACTCTATTTGTCATCGATGGTCGAATAAAAAATTAAATAATTTGACATATAATCAATTCATCTAGCCAAAACAAACTAATTGCAACAATTCAAAACTGCAACTGTAATAGTGAAACAGTGTTACAGACTATCCTATTTACTAGCTTCTAAAACATAACAAGGCAGGGACAATTGAACTGAATCCTAATGAAACACAAAACTTCCAACAAGAAAGTCAGACTTGCACTTCTAATAGAGAAAAACAACCTAATACAATAACAAAAGTAAACTAAAACAACAAAAATAACTAAAGTATCAAACTTAACAATATCGAGCACAACCTTCATGATAATTGTGAAATTTGGTTAATTTTATTGGTATTTAATGTGTGTTATTGTTTTGTTTCATGTGTTAATGTGTGAATTAATAGGTTGTAGGAGTTAGTTTTAGAATAAATGTGTGTTTATGGGTGTTTTAAGTTATTATCCATTTTTAATGTGTTTAATAGTGATTTTTAATTGTGGTTTTAATTGGTCAAGTAGTGAATGTTGGAGGTTACTTATGTGTTAAATGAAATTTGGTGCAGGTGGTATATCTTAAAGAGACAAATTAAAGAGGGCATTGATGTGCACAGATTTTTGTCTCACCTGATACAAAATTCTCAACTGGGAGAAGAAGAAGCCTGAAGTAGTGCCTCAATTGAGACATTTGTCTCAACGGAAAGGAATTGGGCAGCAATTAAAAGGACGGTTTTCACTTGATGAAACTAAAGAGGGATTCAATTGTAACTTACCTAAGGTCATTGAAACACATTCATAGGGCAATTTAAGAGAGCACCTTAGAAGAATGCTATAAAAACCCCTCTTTAAAAAGAAGATCATCATCATCCTACACAACACAAGTCACAATTTCACTTCTTTCATTTAAAAAGAAGAGCAAGAGGGAGGTCTTGAAGACAAAAGGCAAGAAGAAGAGTTCAAGCGACGGCTATAGAGTTCTTCTTTCTCATTTCTAGCTTTTATTTTATTTGATGGAATTGCATATTGTTATTATTTTATTTTCTTTTATTTTTATGGATAGCTAAGTCTTTTGTAGGAATTAACTCTTGAAGCATTTCTTCTATGTTAATCTTTTGGATTTAATATTAAGCTTTGTGATGTTTATTGAATTTACTTGTTCTAATTACAATTGAGAAATTGAATTAGATTATTTATGTTATGTCAGCAATGAGAGTTGACGAATAATAAACCTATAAACATCGGTTTAATTAAAAATCAGTGAGAGATCGTGCAGATTAATTATTTGCTTGAAGGATTATTTAATGCATCAATTGGCATAACTTGAACTGAAATTGGTAATTGAGAGATTAGAATTTCACTATTGTTATCTAATTTGATAGTTAGTTATTGCTTGAGAGAGGATAACTAAAACTATTGGATATCTAGAGCCTTAGCATCGTTAAACCCATTAGAAAGACTAAGAAGGAATGTAGATAGTGTTAATTCCTAGGTTGTGAAATTGATTGTTTGTCAAGCATTATTTGAATTTCAGTTTATATTTGTTGTTTTCTTTATTTTATTGATCATTTAATTTTTATCTCTCAAACAAATTGAAACTAAATTGATTGGTGGATAAATCCATAGTTCTCGTGGGAACGATATTTTTACTACTTGAACAACCGTGCACTTGCGGCTCAACAAGTTTTTGGCGCCGTTGTTGGGATTATAGGATTTAACATTTTTGTTGATTTAGTTAGGCTTGATTTGAGAATTTTATTTTCTTTTTGTTATGTTACATTTCTTATGATTGTGATTGTTTAAGTGTATGCCAAAAAGGAGGACTAAGAAATCACAAGCACCTTAGAAGCATACATCCCAGAGATTGCAAGACACTAGAGGGATTTGAGGCGTGAAAGACGCGAAAGAATGGAGGAAGAAAAAGCAAATCAAGTGGCTCCACAACGAACTTTTATGAGTATGTGAGGCCGGTGTTCAATGCCAATCAACAAGATGTTGCTAGGCCGCCGGTGAATGCCAACAACTTTGAGATCAAACCGACGTTGTTGCAAATGATTCAATCAAGTGTGCAATTTTATGGCTTGGAAAATGAGGACCCCAATTCTCACATTGCTAATTTCTTGGAGATTTGTGACACCTTCAAATATAATGGGGTGTCGGATGATGCTATAAGGCTACGTTTGTTCCCATTCACTCTCAAAGACCGAGCCAAGGCATGGTTGAATTCATTGGCTCCAGGTTCAATCAACACATGGGACCAATTGACATTAGCGTTCTTAGCCAAATATTTCCCTTTGGCTAAAATCGCGAGGATCATCAAAGAAATCACTACTTTTCAACAAGCCAAAGGAAAATCTTTATATGAAGCTTGGAAGCGGTTTAAAGAGTTGTAAAGGAGTTGTCCACCCCATAACCTGCCAAGGGAGTTATTGTTGCAAACATTCTACAAGGGGGACAATCCTACCACTAGAGGCACCATTGATGCCACGGCGGGTGGTTCATTGATGAGGAAAACGGTGGACACCGCCTATGATCTTCTAGAGGAGATGGCAAACAAAAATTATTTATGGGCAACGGAAAGGGTTAGAGCACCAATTAAAGAGAAAAAGGGAGTGTTAGCTCTAGATCCGGTGATGGTTTTACAAGAGGAGGTGGCAAAGTTGTCCAAACATCTAAGCGATATTAAAATGGGTTCCTCAATCCAAGTAAGTTACATTCAAACTCCTTGTGAATTATGCGGCCAAGTTGGCCATTTTGCTACTAATTGTTTTATAGGAGAAGATGCAATTGAGGAGCAAGTGAATTTTGTGGGAGCTCAACAAGGAGGATGAAGCAATAATCTCTATGCCAATACTTACAATCCGGGGTGGCGCAACCATCCCAACTTTTCTTGGGCCAATAATGGAGGAATCATGCCTAGACAACAAGGTCCACTGGGGTTCCAACAATCCATACCACAAGATAGGCTCTCTTCCCTTAAGTCTAAAATGGAAAAATTCCTTGAATCCATTGGGAGCAAGTTGTCTAGCCAAGAGGAAACGTTTAATCGAATAGCCAAAAACCACTCTTCATCTATTTACAATTTGAAGGTGCAAGTGGGCCAACTAGCTAATGCTTTCGCCACTAGAAATTTTGGGAGTTTGCCAAGCAACACGGAATCCAATCTAAAGGAGCAAGTGAAGACAATCACCATAAGGAGTGGCAAGGAGGTTGGTTTTCTCCCTACCACCAATGAAGGCAAGAAGCAAAAAGAGGAACAACAAGATAAGGGAAATGTGCAAAAGAATGAGGTAAGCAAAGAAGAAGTTCAACCTCCCACCTATGTGCCTAAAGTACCTTTCCCACAAATATTGAAGACCAATGTGATGCTCCATTAGCCAAATTTATGGAGAAATTGAGGATATTGTATCTCAATCCTTCCTTTGCGAAGATTTTGAAGGACGTGCCCAAGTGTGCACAATTATTGAAGGACATCTTGTCTAACAAAAGAACTTGGGATGACAATCAAACAGTGTCTTTGACAGAAAATTGTAGCTCCATCATCTCTAGCAAAATGCCATTAAAGTTACAAGATCCAGGGAGTTTTACTATTCATTGTGTTGTTGGAAATTTGGAGTTTGATAAATGTTTGTGTGATTTAGGAGCAAGCATTAATCTCATGCCCTTGTCTATCTTCAAAAAGTTAGGCTTGGGTGAAGTGAAGCTAAGTTCCATGGTGTTACAATTAGCGGACCAATCATTTAAGAGACCTTATGGCAAGGTCGAAGATGTTCTAGTGAAGATAGATAAATTCATCATTCTGGTGGATTTTGTGGTGCTAGACTATGAGGAAGACAAAGATTGTCATTTGATCTTTGGACGACCATTCTTGAACACCGTAAGGACATTGGTGGATGTGAATAAGGGGAAGCTTACTTTGAGGATAGGCGATGAGCAAGTGAAATTTTGTATGAGCAAATCCATGAAAAATCCTATGGAGAGGAAGCTTTGTATGAGAATTTATGTGGTGGAGGATTGCGTATTTGAGGAAGAAAATAAAGCAAGAAGCAACTTTTGCTAGTATTGGAGAGCAAGAAGTGGTGGAAGAAAAGCTTAAACTGGGGTTGCTAAAAAGGATGGATGCTTCTATGCCATCATCCATCCCAAAGCCACCAAAACTTAAGCTTAAGGCCTTAAATCGGTGGTTGGATGCGGGTTGGATTGAGAAACAATGAGGGGTCAAGCTAAAGACCTTAAATTAGCATGTGTTTTTTTATGTTCTTTTGATATTTAATTGGTGTGTTCATGTTTCAGGAATTTAAAAAAAACGTGTTAAAATGTCTCGGTCGAGCCGGAAGTCTCGCTCGTGACTTTTGCACTCTTTCAGCCCATTCATTTCTATCTCGGTCGAGCCGGAAGTCTTACTCGCGACTCTTGCAAGCCCAAGGACCTATGACTTCTGTCTCGGTCGAGAAATAAGTCGCACTTGCGACTTTTGCAAAACTTCTGGTTGGGTTTTCATATTCGGGTTGGTTCGGTTGGATTTTGGTTTGGTTTTCAGGTTTGATTCAGTCTGTTTTTCGGTTCGGTTCTGTCTTTTTTTTTGTTTGGCTTTTTTGGTTCGGTTCAAACTATTTTTTGGGTTGGTTTTTTGGTTCGGTTTTCATGGTTTCTGGCTTGATTTTATGCTTTATTTTTAGGTTAGTTTTTTGGTCAGTTTGGTTACTTTTATTTTATTGGTTGGTTTTTCGGTTTGATTTTTCTGTTTCGTTTCAATTCTTTTCCTGTTCGGTTCACGGTTGGGTTTTTCTTTGATGGTCTGGTTCGGTTGGTTGGTTTTCCAGGCGGGTTTGCATTGGTTTGGTTTTCTGGTTTTATTTCTATCAGGTTTTTTTTGGGGTTTTAGCCGCTCATTTTTTTCTTTCTTTCTTTCACGTCGCCCACACACACATCACTCTCTCTCTCTCTCTTGATTTCAATTTTCTTCACTGTTATTGCTCTTCTCTCCGTCGCTTTTCAACAGTTTTTCAGCATGCCAAGAATCAAAGCTATCAATAAAAGGAGATGTTAAAATTCTTTGCACTTAGCGGGATTGTCATGCCTTCACCAACTCCATCGCCACCAGATTCACCACAATTGAGAAGCTTCTTGACCCTTTTGTTTTATTTGTTTCTATTGTGTTTTTTGTTTCGTATATTGTCTTCGTTTATATTGTGTTGACTTAAATTGTTTTCTCTTTGTGTGTTTGGGTCACATTGAGGGAAATGTGACAATTTAAGTGTGGAGAAGTAGGTTTTGCGTTTTGGATTTTTTTTGTTTTGTTTTAACTTTGTTTTGTGCACATTTGTTGATTTCTCCCACATTTAGAGAAATTTTTAAGTGTGGAGAGGTAGGTTTTGTGTTTTGTTTTTTTTTTTGTTTAGTTTTAACTTTGTTTTGTGCACATTTGTTGATTTCTCTCACATTTAGAGAAATTTTTAAAATTTTCATAACACCATGATACTTATATTTATTATCTTTTCAAATCCCGTCTTTTCATGGTTTGGATTTTTATGTATCTCGAGTTTAGATTTGAACGGCCCTTGGTATTAGAACTAAAGAAATAGCTTGAATTTCACATAATAACCCATGTAAGGATTTGAGCCTTTTTATTTTGTTTGTTGTGTGAATAATCACTTATGGTATAACACTGCTAGAATTTGAAAGGAAGTACAATTCGAGACCACACTATTTAGAAATTGAAACACCAAGAGGGAAAAAAAAGGCATTGTTTGTTAACCCTTTGTTTTAACCTTTTCATTGAGTTTCTACCTATTTGTGATAATTCATTGTTTACCCCTTTAAACCATTAGCCTTTTTCTTATTTTTAACCCATTAAACCACCCCCATTTTTGTTGATAAAACTCCAACCTTTGCACCTTAAGTTGAGAGATTATTTTAGTTATACATTGACAATATTGTTTTAATTGTTGATGCTATACTTGGATATGAAATGTGGCATGTCTTCGATCAAGTTTTGGTGGTTATGATGTTAACAAAGACTTGGTTGCTGGGTTTGATTGTGATTGACATTTATTTTGGTCAATTTGAAAAGAAAAAAAAAACAAAAAAAAAA
>CAODLS010412169.1:0-14385 GCA_948243855.1 Flueggea neowawraea
AAAAAAAATATTATTGACATTGGAAAAGAAACCATAACCAGACATTTTTACAAAGAGTCTTTAGTAATGAAGCCTCACTATATCATATTATTTTTGATATTTGCATTAAAAGATAAAATAATATTATTGATATTTGGATTAGAAGATAAAATAATGCATATAAGTGTCTTTGTGCATATGCATATACTACTACTACTCATCTGACACATTTTCAAAGTATTGTGCACTTGGAAATTGGACCAAGACCAGTCCATCTGAAGACTGACCTTATTATTGTTCATGGGAATGCAAAAATAAAAAAATTATCTTATTTCATATGATAAATGTTAAATAGTTTATTTATTTTATAAATTAAGTATTTTATTTTATTTTGTTTTCTATTATTTTGATTATTTATATAAGCAAGATTTTTATACTTGTAGAGATAGGTCCGGCTCAAGGTCAAAGCTACTGAGACCTTAGCCTAGAACTTCCAGTTTTTTTAGGAGTCTCATTAAAATTTTTGTGCAATTAAATATATTTTAAAAAATTATTAATTCAATTAAAAATTAAATTAAATATAATTTAATTGAGAGCTTTGATTTTTTGTTTCCTCATAAATTAAGAGATTTGAATTAAGAGCATAAAAGATGTGAAATTTTCAAAAAAAAAAAAGCCACAAGGTATAATTTAAAGCAAAGCTAACCATTCACACTATTTAAATAAAAAAAAAGTTGGCAACCAAAGAAGAATAAATCATAAAGCATGATATGCTTACTGCTTGTGAAAACAATGATGTAATGACTAACGACATGCATATACATAAAAGAGAGATTGATTATGCAAAGTGTATGAGAATTTAGGACTACTCAATAAGTCTAATAGTGGTGGTTGAAAACTTTATAGATAACATTTCAATCGAAAATTCCAAACATTTTTGTTTCCTTCAAGCATTTATCAGTAATCCTATCTGCTAAAAATTCCACCCTTTTTTTCTTAAAATAATCAAAGATTTAAGTATATTATCATTTCTTCTTAAAACAATTAGAGAATTATAGTGTATTAATTAGCTATTTGGAAGATGAAAAATGATTTAAAAGATAAATATTTAAATAAAAGTCAAGTGGCAAATAAACAAAAAATCACTTATCAATAGATATATATATATATAATAGTTAGGGAATATTTTTATATTGATTTGACTACTTACATACATTAGAGGTGTTCTTCGTTTATGAGTTTAACTGCAAGTACATTATCTCATTGTACAATGACTCTTCTTAGACCCTTTCTCCATGCTAATACCAACCTACTTCCCAGCCCCACTACCCAACTAAGTGATGAATCATTAAACAAAATTTATGAATGCTCAATCATTCAAAGGCTTAAGATCCTCATCCTTCTCAAGAATACCAACAATAACATATTCCTTCAATGTAAGATGACTTTAAACAGCCAAAATCTAATTCAGTTCCAGACATTTGTGCCCTAAGAAAAGTTGTTTTCGACAAGAAATTAAGAAAATTTGTGCCATTTAACATAGTATTCTATGGATTGGACACATGTCAAGAAAACTTAAAAAATTAAAAGAAAATAATTACAATTATTTACAGATTTAAAAACCGAAAAGCTTAGTTCATCAGTGAATTAAAAGGGAGAAATGAAAAGAAAAGAAAAGAAAAGCTTAGTTAACTAAAAAGCTTAGCAACAGCAGGAGGAGGAGGGAGGAGTTTCTTGTCCTTGGAAACATTCTCATTCTTATCCATGAAAACACAAAATCGAAGATTAAGTTTCAAGTCAACCATACAAGCAAGAATCAAGCAAGGGTAAACTAGTACAGTGAATGAAACCTACACATTGAGATATAAAAGACAGTAGTTACTATTATAATTTATACACACAATGCTTTTGATAAACAGTGGACTACTGAACTAACAAAGTGACAATGACTATATCTTTCATCAAATCTCCCAATTAACATAGCAAATAAAAAGAATAAAGATTGTACTAGAAACACTAATAGAAATTTTATAGAAATGAATGACCAGGGTGTTGGGAAGATAGACTACTAGTACCCATAGATAAACACTTCCCACTTATGTAAAAACAAATAAATAGAGATACAAACAAGGCAAGCAATTACACCATAAAAAACAATATTTTTTTACGTGGAAAACCCTTCAGTGTGAAGGAAAAAACCACGGACTGGTAACCAACGATAAACTTTCACGATATCAAATAATGGATTACACAATAGTCTTTCTTCTTTACTAGCAACCAAAAAAGTTGATAGAAATAACCGCGTGTACCGATAGAAAACACCATTAGAGAGGGCTTCTGACAAAATGCATTGATCACTTTGTAGTGCTTGATGTCAAGAACAACATATTGAAATTTGGTAGCAATCAGACTTAATTTCACCTTCCAATTGAACCAAACTAACTTCCTCTCTCAATGAAAAATCAATTTCTTCTCTGCCTATTTCTTTGTGTGCCGCCGTCACTCTACTTCTTATTATGCCTTCACTTTCTTTGCTCAATGATGCACCTTCTGATTTGGACAATTCCAATATGCACTTATACATGTATATGAAATGACTCAAGCCATTATCTTCAGTTTTAAACCCCTAATAGGCGTACATTATTCAGTAGCAATTGGTGTGATGCAAATCTATCCTACTTAATCATTCTGGCCAGTTCACGTTATTCTCTCCCGTCGACTACCAAATGAACTCAAATCATCCTCAAATTTTAACCACATACATATATATATATATACATATATATATATAATTGGTGAGGACTCCATCATTCAATGTTTTAAGCTTTTAAATAAAGATATGATGTCAGACTTAGACCTACTTGTATGTATTTTCGCTAGGTTCGTATACAGTACAGTATTACCCTAATAGTCTGAATGATTTGTCTAATAAAAATTGATTTTCATCGCATAGGACTAGAATAACATACATATGCTATAAAATTAATAGCACTACGAACATGAGCCTCTAATTATTCGAATGTAAAAAAAAATTCAAAAAAAATCACTTGAGAGAAATAGACACAGACAAGGAAAAAGGTGATATATATATTTTTTTTGTTACACGAAGTCGAACCCTGAACTTTAAAATTGAAAATACGCATACTCGATTATTTGAACAACCTGTCTCAAATGGTATAGATAAGAGCAATATAATGATACAATACGCTAATAATGAATAACAACAATATTGTATTCACAAACACCATCGTTAGTAGTAGTATTAAGTTGATAAGTTTTTGTCGTGACAATTCCACGAGCCAAACGGAACGCACCAGTGCCACCAACAATTGGCATTTCTCGGCGTGGATGACCAACTGGGTTTCGACCCAACATTGTGAGACTACTCCCATTTAAATTTCCCCCTTGTGAAGACAAAGTTAATGGCCATGAGAAATGCCAATTCGTCTTTGGAAGAAAAACTGGCAAGGCCCTGATCCCGGCCTACTGGTTTGGATGTTGGTTCGGGTCTCTCGGTCAGAAGGTCATCAATTACGGTAACCAAACCGAACCCCGGTTGGTGACTTAGTGCTTTCAGAACCTTGGGCAACTATTGTCACGGTCGAGTTCGGCCAGGTTACTACGTCTTGCACGTAGAACCGAAGATGGGTGACCTTCTCATGGGCCTTGGTTAGCCTACGGAGCCATTGATCGACCTCGCTGTGCGCTTCAAACGAGCAACAGACCAGAGTCATGGCTAGGCTCGCATAAAGCACCAGTGCAACGGATATTTTCTCCATTTCTTTCCCAAGTTTTAGACGGGATTGGTAATGCTTGTTAAGGTCTCTCTTATATACTAGAGTTGCAAATGAAAAAAAAGGTTTATATTTTAAAGCAATAATAATGGATCAGTGATGGCCAACTCATGTTAAGCAAGGCTTTTAAGTCTCATGCTTTAAAAAAGTGGAGTCAATGCTTAAAGTCGATCAACTTGTTTGCAGCAAAACCAGGAAATGTGCGGAAAGGACGGGAACTATACTCTTTCGTCTATTGTTTTACACTCAAGTTAGTATTTAGGAAAGAGTTAGGAGTTTTATCCCATGGATTTAGTCAATATTTATGAAATCACTTAATATATTTTTAGTGTTTTCATGGAAAACACTTATGATCAATCACTTTTTTAGGGGTCAAGAACACTCCAGGGGGGAGAGTGTTTTAACCATTTTTTTAACTTACTTGCGATCAAAAATACAAATATGATTTTGTAAAGATTAGTAATAAAGTGAAAGTATACGATTGTGTTAAATATAATATAGCAAAGTAAAGTAAAGATGGAGAAATGCAAACACTATTTTTATAGTGGTTCATTTTTTCTTGAAGTGCCTACATCCACTTCTCAAGAGACCCTCGAATTGAGATTTTCTCTAGCTTGCCACTAAGAGCTTTCTTCATACACCTATACAATCTCCACTTTAAAATCAATGTGAACTTCCAATACTCAATTTGATTTTCGGCTAAAATCACACCAGTATTATCATCCCCGATTTGATTTTCATCTCAAATCACACTTAGGTTGTTGGAAATCCTCCGTTTTCATTCCAATACATATACATTTTTTCTAACCCAATAATTTCTCAAAACAAACAAAATTTAGCACAAGTTGCTAGTAGCTGAAGAAGTAAGAAATGAAAGAACAAATAAAGCACTAGCAATCAATGAAGCAGAGTGAAGAGATCTTGATCTTGAATGTCCAATTTGTCAAATGTTTGTGTAGCAAGTCTCTCTTATTGAATCTAATGTAAAAGCCTCCTTTTATATATATTTGAAAAATATGTCTGAATTGGTCGTTGATTATGTTGAAAATTTTCCTTCTAGGACTTAGAGACGCAAGTCTCGGATGAGAGGCATGAGTCTCTTTTGGTTTTGCTTTGATTTTGCACTTGAAAAACATATCATTTTTCTTCACCCAAAGGAGAGAGACGGCCGAGTCTCTTGACTACTAATTCATTTTTGACTGTTTGCTTGAGTTGCGTTCGACTTACTCCAATTCAAATAGTCATCAAGAGACGTTGAAAATTCAAATGTTGGCGAGGAGAGACGCGCGTTATTGATGAGAGACGCACGTATGTGACCATGAAGAGTTCAGTTACTCTTCCCTATATGGTGAGCGGATATTTTTTCCTACAACTGAATAGTTCCAGGAACTACTGCAATATTCTTTATCTAGGTGTAATATTTTTTATTATAATTTATAATTTTATGATTGATAATCAATTAATAATTCCCATTTAACATTGATAATTTCCATATTAGAAATTTCTACAATTTTAACAAGAAAAAATTGCATATTAATAAGGAATATTGTATCTTAATAAGAAAGGTTGCAGAAACTCTTACAACTATTTGGTTGTAGAAAACAATTGTCCATGGTGAACGATATGCAGTTTGGCCTCCATCAAAGAGAGAAGCGTATGCTTGTTAGATATGCGAGTTTCAGTCCATTTGTGAGTCTAATTTTCAGCTACAAAAACTTGTCTATCTTTGGCCCGATTTATCACTTTAAGATCTCTTGTTAAACATGCATATTCAACCTTAACCCTACTACATGATATATTATTATAATTGTTTTGAGATAAAATTAAAATAATCTAAAAATAATTTATTAAAAACACCCGATAACCACTAGTTGAATTTTATTGCAAAGGCTCGAATGAGTAACATGTATGCGCCCGATCAACTTGAGAGTAGTAGATATATGCAACATTGCAACTAATAGTGATACACTAATTATAATGAATAGCAACAACAATGTACTCATAAAACCGTTTCTAGTAGAAACATCATATTGATAAGTTTTTGTTGTGGCAAATCCACGAGCCAATCGAAACACACCAGTGCCACCTACAATTGGCATTTCACGGACTGGAGAAAAAGGTGCGTTTTCGACCCAACATTGTGAGACTACTCCCATTAACTTCCCGCTGGTGAAAACAAAGTTGACAGCCAAAAGAAACGTTTTTTCATCTTTACCACAAAATCCAGCAATGCCCTGAGCTTGGCCAACCGGCTTCGATGATGGTTCGGGTCCCTCGGTTAGATGATCATCAACTACCGCTACCATGCCGAAGCCACTTGGTTTGTATCTTTCAGGACCTTGGGCCACTACTTCATCAGTTTGGTTCGGGCCGGTGGCTATGTCATGAACATAGAAACGGAGATGGGTGACCTTCTCTTTAGCCTTACACTGTGCTTGGGAGAGAGATTTTGATTAGAATGGGATGGTTATGGGAGGTTTAAAAAAATTTACATTTGTTTGGAATGAATGGAAGGGATCGTTAGAAGGGTTTTGAAGGGTTAACATTTGTATTAAAATTGATGAGGTTAATAACACTTCAATTTGGAGTGTTACGTGGGTTTTGATAGAGGAGGGAAGAAATTATTTTTATAAGGTCAATTATACCCTAACTTATTTTATTAATACCTATTTAATCCTGCTCCTCGTTCTCGTCTTAGCTTCTCGTAAGTCCTTTCACTTTTCTTTTTAATCCGACCCTTCTAATTCAGCAACTTAATTATAGCTTCTTGACAAGACTTGCAGTATACTCCACAATCACATTTTGTTGTTGTTTGCTTTTGTCTTTCTAGGGATGAAATTACATGCTTTTATCATCACATTAATGTTCTTATATATATTTTTTTTATTATGAGAGAAACCGAATTATAAACGTCAAGGTTAATTAATAGCATATATAATTGAAATAGTTTGAAATCTCTGTTGAGGTGTAGATTTTTCAAATTGCTAATTCAATCAAAATCTTTTCATGAAATAATCTTTATTATATATAGATAATTTTAAACATTCAATGTTTACGTTCTTATTACTAAGAGCTCGTTTGTTTTAGAAAAAAAACAAAAAATATTTTGTAGATGTCTAATATCTAATATTACAAGACAAATGTAAAATATAATTAATCAATCTACCATAACCATTCTATTCTAAACAAGCACAATCATTTATTAGCCTTTTATTTATAATCTTTTATAATCCATTCGTCCCAAATAAGTTAAAATTTTTATAACTTATTCTGTTTCTTTCCAGTCCAATCTAATTCATTACTAAAACTTTCAATCCATTTTGACCTCTTCTCTCAAACTGAGTGTTAGTGAGCTTATGGAGCCATTGGTCAACCTCACTGTGCGCTTCGAACTTGCCACTGACCATAGTCGTGGCTAGGTTGAGGCTCACATAAAAGAGCACAAGTGCAACTGATACTTTCTTCATTTTTTCCCCTAACACAATGAAAAGAAGAAAAAAATTGGCATTTTAAGTCATTAATTAAAGGTCTCTTTTATAATTGCCACATGCAAATTGGAGTAACAAAAAATTATTTCGTGCAATCAATAGAATATCAACACAAACAAATTGTGATTTTGTTTTGATCGTAAGCAACAATTTTCTTACGACATACGAACAAATACCTGCTACACGAGTTTGTTTCTACTGAATTCTCAATTGTTTCTCGTGTAATTATATCATAAAGACTGGCCGAATCTATGTCCTTTTATTATTTTATTCTTAACTAAGAAGTGTCATTGAGGAACTGTCTACATGACAATAATGGTCAAGTGGTGAAGGTATCCTATCCAATAAACCAAACCGGTATAGAAACGGATTAAATCATAAACGGTAAACAATTTACCTCGAATACACAACAGAAATAACATAGGAACAAGATCTAGTTTATATAACAGTTTCAACTAAACCACATTCTTGTTAGGATGGAAATACATAGATGTTTCGCAGTCTAGATGTTGTATGAAGATCTCTCCAATGTAAGATTTGGAATGGGATGCAAAAGAGCGCAAATTCCTTCTTCTCTATAGGAGGCCAATGCAACCCTCTCTCATGTGTGGAAGAGGTGTGTTGTGCGTTGGCTTGGGCATTTCAGGGTCGGTCCTATCAAAAACAGAAGGGTTAAATATTGAAAAAAAAGAGTTCAAAGACTTGAGAGCACGATCCTCATTAAATTTGAGGGTATATAGTAGACATGGACAAAGTTCGGAATCACCAGTTCCGGTTCAATGAAATTGTTGAACCGGAATCAAACCTCTCAAATTTCGGACGATTTGGTCCATGGTTCTGGTTCGATGATTCAAACGGTTCAACCAATTTTTTTTAATAAAATAATGTTGCCTGCGATTTTAGTTCTAGTTTGGTTCTGGTTTTCATATTGTAACATATGTCAAATGGCCATGAACCCAAGTTCAATGTTTTTCAAACAGTTAAACCAGTAATTATTTGAATAAAATAGGCCAAATGACCATGGGTCAACGTTTTTTTTTCTTTGAACCCTTGGTTGAACCAATAGTCCTATGGTTTTTAGGAAGGGTGAACTGGAACCGACTGGATATTGGTGGTTCCAAGGGTATCCGGTTATGGTTTTTGCCAATCCGGTTCACAAATGATCATGTTTAATATACAAATGTATTAAGAAAAAATATACCAAACAGAAATAAATTTGCAAAAAAAATTACAAAGTTTGATCATACCAAATTTAGAGGTTGAATTTTATTCCATAACCATTCTTACTAATAAATCCGAAAGTGCAACACGTAGACAAAGCATCTCCTTAATAATGAAAAACTACAACGTTGTATTCAACAATGGCATTCAATGAGGTAATATTGAGCATATGAGTAGTTAAGATCGCAAATCCACTTGCCAAACGGAAAACACCGGTTCCACCGACAATTGGTAACTCACGAGAAGAATGGAACACCGGATTCCGACAGATAAAGGCAAGGCTCCTTCCGTTGAACTTTCCACTAATGAAAACCAAATTCATGGACATCAAAATTGAAACTTCCTCCAACCCAGTTGACGCATAGAGCCCTTGTGCTCGACCCAGTTGGTTAGATGTTGGTTCGGGTCCAACAGTTAACGGGTCATCCATGATGTTAACCACTCCGAACAGCGTTGGTGATTTTTTCATTGGAGAGTGAACCACTGTCACGGCACTTGGATTTGGGCCACTCATTGTGTCTTGAAGATAAAAGTGAAGTCTTGACACACTATTCTTGGCACGATAGAGCTTCTGAATACATTGATCCACTTATTTCGGCCCTCCAAAAGTGCCATGAACCACAGTTGCAGTGATTACTGCATAGCAAACCACCAGGGCCAATGAAAGTTTCCCATTTTTTTGGTGAAAAAAAAAGAATCCTGGTAACTTCTTTCAATTTCATCACGTTAATACTAGTTTGGTCAAGAAGAGACAACTATTGCCAGACCAATACTGACATTTTTCAATAGATTAACACACATGATTATTGGGTTACTAAAATTTAAATACAATGTGCAGTTGTTGGCACTTGGCAGAGAGTAATAAGAAAGTTTTGGTTCACCCAGTATCAATTTCTAAAATTACTTGGAAGCTTAAGTGTTTATTAAAAAATTATATATACATTTCGTAACAAAAAAATAATCTTTAAGCCCGTGATCAATAAATTATATTATGTTGCAGTGACGTGTGTGCATGCATCCAGCTTCCTCAGTGGAACGGTTTCACGTATAGTGGAGTCGAAAACTTCAAGCCTAATACTAATACAAATTTAGCAAAAATATATATTTAGAAAAAGCTAGAATTCTCATGTAAATATAAAATTGTCTGTCAAAATGAAACAGAAATAGTGTCAAATTTTCTAGTCCAAACGGTATGATCAAGCTTATTAATTTTTGGTGAAGCAAGTGAAACCTAGTAAATATTTTTCCATTGAGTAATACAACACTTAGCTTAATGAGCAAAAGCGGCTTCTTCCCTTTCATTAATGATATTTGTATTTGTCGGAAAAAATGGTCCACCCATGATTCAAATTTATTTGACAAGCCCAATTAACTAAGTAAATAAGATGGACCTCATGATTGTGTAGGAGAGTTCATGTGGTTTAATTATACAAGAAGCCACCTAAACTCTAATCAGGGTTAGCCATTCCATTCACGAATATTACACATACATACAACATATCCTCTCCACTAAGGCAAGAGAGGCTGACGGCCTTGTACACTAGAAGAAGAGGAAATCATTTTTCTTTATCTTCACCGAGATTTTTCTATTGATCTATGTGTGACATCTAGATTGCAAACGAGAAGAACCATCTCGTCCTAAAATGGTCGTGGTTTGCTTATAAGACTAACATACGAACTCGATTCCATTCTTGTTGATTTCCACTGCTTATCGAGATTGATAACTCGAACCATTATTTGATTTATCTTTTATATTGTTAGTCGGTTAGACCAGTGGATACCTTTAATATGACATATTGTTGGGTTCTGAATAATTTGTCTAATAGAAAATGATTGTTATTGCATAGGAATAGATTGAGTTACATATATACATCTATGCTGTAAAATTAATAATATCACGATCACGAGAAGAGTCCAACTCTGAACTTTAAAGTTGATAACATACGCACACCTAAGTACTCAATTTAGTCTCAAATGGAGTAGACAAGAACAGTATAACGATACAATCTACTTAATAATGAATAGCAGTAACATTGCATTCAAAAACAACCTTGTTATTAGTAGCATTAAGTTGATAAATTCTGTTCATGACAATTCCACGAGCCAACCGAAACTCATTAGTGCCACCTGCAATTGGCATTTCAGGGATTGGATGAAGAAATGGGAGTGACCAAACATTGTGAGTACTCCCATTTAATTTACCACTTGCGAAAACAAAATTGATGGCTATGAGAAACGCCAATTCGTTTGAAGAACAGGCGCCAAGGCCCTGAGCTTGGCCAATTGGTTGGATGTCGACTCGGACCCATCATTCAAAAGGTCATCAATTAGGATAGGGAGAATTACACGGTTATAATAAATTAAAATTTCAACATATAAAAATACCAGCAATTGTTTCCTCAAGTAAAAAAGGAAAATTAATTTATAAGACCTTTAGGTTTGCTATAATTAATAGTTTAGTCATCGTGCTTTTTTTTTGCAAAAACAAGTTAGTCATTCATACGTGTTTTTGACTGACAGAGTTAACGAAAGTAAAACACTACTATACTACCCTCCCTTAAAGTCGAAACCAACAACCATTCCAAACAAATTTCCTCTCTTTATCTCTCAAAACCAGATTGCTCTCTGTTTCTCTCTCATCAACCTCGACGAACCCAAATCTCTACAATGTCCCTACTCATAACCTCTACAAGATTCCTCAACGCAAAACCAACCTATCGACAAACCCAGATTTCTACAATGTTCTTCACGCCACCCTTATCTCTTTCTCCCTAACTGTAAAACCAAACCCAAATCTCTCTGCTGAACCATATAAGGCAAAGATTGGGAGGGTGGAGATAGTTGAAGATGTCAGCGATTGGGTTTTGTCGACTAGATTTTGTTGGGTTCGATTGGATTTTGTTGGGTTCAATTTTGTCTCTTGAATGATTATGGAATATAAAAAAAGATACCAAACATCAATAAATATTACTGACATAATTTCTATCCTTTTTTTCACCTTATGCCAAATCTACCCAAAAAGAAAATCAAAAGAAAAAGAAGACAAAATCAACGTAACTGACGGTAGAGGTGTTAAAATGGAATTAGAATCGACAAATCGAACTGGACTGGTTAAAATCGGAATAGAATCGAAACAGGAACTGGCCGATCAGAATCAGAGGATTACTATTTAGGTTTCGGTTCCACCCCTTTGAAAACCGTTGAACCGCCTGTTCGAACTTTTTTATCTTATTATTTTTTTCAACTCTATAAATTTAAAATATTTGTAATACAATATATTATTGATACTATAGTTAATTATTGAATATTAAAAAAAATTACAAAATTAGGGAAAAATGACGAAATAAAATAACAAATTAAAATTATTTTTTTTTTTAAAAGAAACCAAACCGGAATCAAAATCGAATCGACAGTTGAATCGATTAAAACAGATTATAACACATTAAAATCAAAATCGAAATTAAACCAAACCATTATGCTCCTCTATTTCAAAAATCGAAACCGCCGGTTCCTGATCCGAAACCGACAACAACTCTAATTGACGGTAAAAGAGCCGTCCTCCGTTGTATTGTATTTGCCAATGCATGAATGACCACTTCGGTCATTTCACAGAACGATTCTCACTCTGGGTTTTTTTCCTCCAGCAAACCACATCACGCCACGCCATACAATAGCAAGTTAGCATCCATCAGCGCCGCCGCCCTCCAGTGTATTCTGGCTGCTACTAGAATAAGGACTGTTTATAATGGCCATCAGATGGAGAGAAAGAGATCTTAGCCATTCAATATTTTAATGACCGGAAAACAAAAAATTTCAGTCAAAGAACAAACTTCTCCTTGCCTCCGCCGCACTCAACTTTCCCAATTCGAAAACCTTAAGCTTCTCCTCTTCCCTCTCTCTCGACTGCACACAAAAAATGTTGTCTCTCTCTCTATCTCGACGACCTAAGCTTCTCGCGTCTGCGTGTCTCTCCTACGCGCTACTCTTTTCCGTCGATGATCTCCTCTCTGCGGACGCTTGTTCTCCCAACGGTAGCTCTCTTCTGGCTCTATCTCCGTTCCCTCGAGGCTCTCTCTCCGCCGCGTCGCTGCTCTATCTCCCTCCAGTGCTCTCTCTTTCTGGCTCTCTCTCAGCTCGCTCCTTCTCATCGCTGACTTCGCGACCTTTGGAGGTAATTTTTTGTTACTGATGTGGCGAGATTTTTGTAATTGTTGGATGAGGTTGCAAACTGGTCTAGGTCTGTTTTGGTTTCTCGTTAGATTAAACCCCTATTCTTCAGGGTTGTTGGCTTCTGTTTTGACCCTTTTGTAGCTGTTGCAATTGCATTGTTTGTTGCATTCAATTGTTCCCAACAGTAATGACTTTTTTAGGTGTGAATGGCTCAATCTCGGCCCATTCTTTCGCACTGCAGACTTCGCGACTTTAAGAGGTAATATTTAGTGATGTGGCAAGATTTCTGTAATGAGTTTTGTGGGTGTGAATAGACTTCAATTCTGTCTCTGCAATTGCAACATGAATTTTACTAGTATCTTGACTGAGTAATCGACTAGGTGATTAAAACATCATGATCTGACTTTTTGCCACCTATATTATTCACTCAACTTTCCTTTTACTGGACATGTTGTACCAATGCTTCAATCCCTAACATAATTAGTTAGGTCAATCATCTGACCTGTTTTCTTTTCTGTAATATTGTTTCAACTGAAAAAGTCCTTGTTGTGTTCGAAGTTCAACACGTATAATTAGTTCTTGTTGTATTCACATTGGCAGCGAAATATAATTACTGGAATTAATTGGGCAGTAGTTTAGAAATGTTTGTGTTGAAAATAGACTTGTGTTGAAAAACAGACTGGTGATCTTGAGTTCTGTTGGGTTGATTAGATTGTTGAGTGCTCGGAAGAACTTATTTGTTGTTAACTTTGAGTGGTATGTGGTTTTTGAAATGCTCTTTTCTCTCCTGTTAATTTTCTGTGCTTGTAAATTTAAATGGGAATTTGTGTATGGGTTAGTAGCTTTTTATGTGTGCAGTTTATTCATTTCATTTCATTCTCTTTTTTTGTTTCATTTTTTTTTGGTTCAGTATACAAGAAAGGAGCTATATTTTCTTTAAACCTGTGGAAATTTTGCCTATACAGGAGGAAAATTATTTTGGATGTGAAAAAAGAATATTTTTTGGTAGAAGGTAGTAGATTTGATGTTATGGGGTTGATGTAAATTGTGAAATAAACAGAAACAGAGGATTCTCCTGTGTTGTATAATTGTGTACGACTTGATCCTTCATAAATAAGCCTAAAAATGAATCAAGCTCTCTTTTTTTTGTTTGTTGATTTTTATTTTTAATTTTTTTTTTTGTTTTTGAAATTCTTTTGACGGTCTTTTTGGTGTTCCTTGTATACCATTGTAAATTTGCTTCTGATTGCAAATTTGGTAATAGATTAATAGTTTATTGTTTCCCAGCAACAAAAAATTGGCTTGTTGAAACTGTGGTTTTCTTACCTGAAAATGTACTAAACAAGTTAGGAGGGAGGAGTAAAATAATACTACATATGAAATTATATATTCCATCTCTTTTGGATGTTTTAACTGCAACCGGCTGGAACCTGGTTTATTGCTTAAAGATTATTAGTTAAGAGCATGGTAATATTACTAAAAGGTTTGGTTTCAATTAAGTTCTCAGTATATTTTTGAAGTTGATGACATAGACAAAAGGACATCTAAATTTTATGCATGCTCATCAAGACTGAGTTCATGTATTTTTACAGGATCAAGTTCCACCATTCCCATCAGAGATTTCCATGTCTATAATCGAGGAAGAGCTTGGAGCTCCAGTTGATGAAATTCTTCCATTGTGAAAAATGTGGTAAATGGAAGAAGAATTGTCTGTAACATATGAAGTGCTTCAC
>CAODLS010412184.1:0-11675 GCA_948243855.1 Flueggea neowawraea
AGAAGAAGGGCTTGAACTTAATTATATTAAGTTACATATGTATCCTCTTGGGATTTAGAGGAATCGAAATGTTAAAAATAATTGAGAGAAATATAAGATCAATAATAAATAATAGCAATTTGAGAGTGGTAAGAATGTTGAGAGAGAGTAGAAGAGATTGAGAGAGAATTGGTGTAGAGAGAATGGGTGGTACTACAATGAGGACTCTTAAAAAGAGTCATCATCGATAACTCGAGTTACTTAATTTCAGTCTCAGTTATTTAATTTGAGAGGGTGATTACTTAATTGTAGTTCTAAAAGTTACTTAATTTTGGATATCGTTACTTAATTTAGCCACCAGTTACTTAATTTTGATCGGTTACTTAATTTTGTGATAAATTAAGTAACTATGATTGTTACTTAATTGTTGCTAAAATTACTTAATTTAAGCCTCAGTTACTTAATTTACTAAATGAGTCATCATTGAGGACTCTTTTTAGGAGTTCTCATTGTAGTAACACCCAGAGAGAATGGTGAATGTTGAGGTATTTATAGAAGAAAAAATGAAAGGAAAAAAAAAAGAAAACAAAATCAAAGAGCTGTTGGAACAACGGTCAAAACCAGCGGTTCGGAATTGCCTATTCCGCATGGTTTGGAACAAGCGGTTCCACGGTTGTTGGTACCCTTGAATCGAAACCAACCCGTGAACTGCCGGTTTTTACTGTGTGGTTCACAGTTTACGTCCGGTTCCGATTTCCAATAGATTTGTCCAGTTCAGTTTCGGTTCGTCAGTTTTGGGTAGATTTGGCCACGTCTAGAAGATTGCTTTCCTGATACACGATCAATTGATTTGATTGATATAATGGAGAAATTATTTTAAAAAAATATCATAGTATACATAATATGTATGTGAAATAAAGATGGTATTTGAAAAATTATCAATTATAATTTTTTTTACTTCTTTTATCTTAATAATTAAACTTTATAACTATTTGTACTATTTTTTTATAAACTTTAAAATTGATTTAAGTTTTATATTATTTTTTCAATAAAATAAAATAAAAATATTATGCATGTGTCACACGCAACCCTTAAGTTAGTATGTGTTGATATGAGGCAAATAGGTGCTCCAATTCTTGCCAAGGCAAAATCAATAAATCATTTCATCTTCCACGAGATAATTAGATATGTTTGTCAACCTTTCTCAAAAGTAGTGGTTGTGGAATGAAGAGGTATTTATTTTACGTAAGTTAAGTAGAAACAGAATAGTGAAGTAGTGTGACACATCTTTTTAGAGTATAAAAAAAATATGCTAAATGAATGTACCTAAAATTAACATCGATAATTATTGGTGTTTTTATCTGCAATAAAGAGTTTTGACTCAAATTATAACTCTAATACTCTCGTTATCATACTCTTTATTTTTAAAAATAATATAAATAATATTTTTACTACTTAGTTGTACAAGCCATACACACTCTTTATATGACATGATATTAATAATAGTCTAGTGTTATTAGTTGAAAATATAATAAATAAAAAGAAAAATATAAAAAAGAGATGTAAATAATTAAAACTTAATTTTCTTATGGGAATTAACAAAATAACTATTAAATTTTAAAGATTTGCATGGGAGAATAACTTTTTTAACTCTATATAATTAAATATACTCTTTATTTATATTAAAATTGTACTTTATTATAAAGAGTACCATTAGAGATGATCACTGATAAAGCAACATAAATATAAATAAAATAAATGAGTAACAGTGTTAAGTTAGAGGGATGAAATCACTGATTTCTAAAATTGGAAAGACTAGCTCACAAATGACCAAAACTTAGGGATGTATTCATTATTGACACTTGTTTTATTTTGAGCCATGATCCTACAAACTTTTTTATAGGGTGTGTTTGGATTACAAAATTGAAATTGAGTGAGAACTCTAATGTTTAGATAACATATAAAATTAAAATTAAATTAGAATTAAAATATGATCAAAAATAAAATTAATTATTTAAATAATTATTTAATATAGATTAATTATTTAATATGAATTAAATAATAAAAAATTAAATATTTTTGTAAAAGGGGGGAGAGAGAGAGGGGGAGAAACACACACACACACGGGGGGGATAAAAAGTAAGGGAGGGAGGGAGGGAGGGAGGGGAAGAATTATGAGTTCTTGAGACTTGTCTCAATAATTGGAAGGTGTCTTATTACAATTCCTAGTAATTTAGAATGGAATTAGAATTATAAATTCTTTCTTTTAGCTAAACAACAAAATTAGAATTGGTTGGATCTAATTTCTCAATTCCAGCCAATCCATGATTGTCAAAGGGTGCCTAAGAAAAATGCTAGCAATACTGCCTTTTATAAATTCTTTTATGCACTTTCAATTAAAATTTGACATGTCAAAAGAAAAGTTAATATTATTAAATATATTAATGTAACAAATAACACATGTAGGGGTGAAGCCATATAAGGACCAATAGGACCTCGGCACCTGCTTTTGCTGGAAGAGGGCCATGGGAGCACCATATTCGACGGGGCTCCGCCCTTTTGGTAGAAATGAATCAGTAAGGAGAGTTGTGAATTGCAAACAATGTAGTAAGCTGAGGCAGTTTGAGTTTAAGAATTGCAAACGGAGATAAACTTGTGAAAGGCAGATCGAGATCAACGTTCCTTTTAGTGAAGGGTTTGTGAAACTGAACAGAGATGAACGAAAGAGTGACCATTTTCTTGTCGGCAAGACAAAGAAGATGATAATTGATAGTAGGCGAAGACTGGACTGTTACTTCTAATCAATTGGACCTTTGAATGCCTCATTTTTAAAGGAGGAAATTGCATAAAATAGCCACCTTTTAAAATATTGATTAAAATTGTAGTATCTCGCCTGTTCCAGCTATGTTCCCATAGTGATTGGAGTTTCGATTGATGATCGTTGATGCTCTATAAAGATGAGCAAGTGTGGGATTGGTGTTGTAGAACCTTGAGAATAGCTTAAGAGTGGATAACTCAAGTTAGTGTAAGATGTAACTCGAGTTGTGTGACCCCTATACAACTCGAGTTAGTCAGAATTGTAACTCGAGGTAGACGAGGTCCACATAACTCGAGTTAGCCATTTTGTAACTCGAGTTATCTATAAAAACGAAGCATTTCGGTGTTCTTTGTCTTTAAGAGACCCCAACCGACCGAAATCTATCATTTCTTCCAAATCACTTCTCTCAGACGCTGCCAAACTCTCTCAAGTTGTTCATCCACACTTCTTTTGGGTTTCTTGAGGTAAGATTGTGTCTCTAATCCTTTATTTCCTCATGTTTTCTGCAAGATTGTGCATATTAGGGTTTTGGGTTTAAATGGGTTTTAATCAATTCGGTTTTGGATGATTTCGAGAGATTCTGAGTTGTATTATTGGAGTTGAGTATAGATTCGTACTCAGGAGTTTGATTGGAGTCAATGTATGTGATTGTGAGTGATTTTTATCTGTTGCATTGAGTATTTGGTCAAACTAGACGATCTGGGTAAGTGACTTACTCGAGTAAGCGCTTTGGCTAACTCGAATAAGATAGGCCTAGATTTACTCAAGTTATGTTTGGGCTAACTTGAGTAAAATAAGCCATAATTTACTCGAGTTATCTATTGGCTAACTCGAGTAAACCAGACCACATATAACTCAAGTTAGCCTCTGACTAACTCGAGTAAACAATGGTTCTGAGGGACCAAATTGTGACATTTTGTAATTGGTGAATTCGGAGAGTCTGATGACTAATTTGGAGATTTTGACTGCTTTGAGGACTATTTGATAATATGTCAAGTCTCGAGGGCTAGAACGTAATTTTACATTGGTTGGGGACCAAACTGTAATTTTATGTAGGTTTTGAATTTTGAATCGGAAGTGATGATTCACTTTCGGATTGAATTTTGAGCAACTTTGAGGGTTGCATATGCATGTACACGCATTTTAGTACAATCACATTACCAGTGTCTCATACATCATTATTTTTGGTCTATTATTGTTTTTGTTGTGTTGTTTCAGCTTCATGCCCTTGTCAGCGGGATTAGCTACCTGACAGTGGTACCGGGTCCTAGAGCTTTGGACATCCAGGTGAGTGGATGACTGCTTCAGACACATAGGCTGTGTCTCGAAACTGTTATAGTTTTTGATGTGTATAACAAATACTTGAAACCAGATTAATTTAAGGATTGATTAATTAAATAATTAGATTTATGTGAATAAATATTCATTATTTGTTTTTGAAAAGAATTTTATATATATATATATTTATTTATTTATATTTATATATATATTTTTCGACTGTTTTTTATGCTGAATGCATGTACTATTTTTTAGATAATGATTTTTGATTGTGGGACACCTTTGCTACGGGATACGTAGCCTTTGGTATACCAAGGTATAATATGACCCAGCTATCAGGGTTGTCAATAGTCATGTGCCCTGGCCGTCACATGATTTGTTACCGGATTAGTGACAGAGTCAACAATTATTATTGAGGTGGTTGAGTGACACAGTTCACACCACGATAGTTACCACTCCCATAATACATATATTATTTTTTACTATGATACTAGTAGTATCGTTTTTGCCAATGCGTATGTGGTTGCCTTTGGTGTAAACATTTGTGAAACGTGTTTCTGAAACCATACTATGTATGTAGTGCGTATACATATATATATCTTGTCATATACGCGCATGTGGTAGATTTTCAATGGTTTTCAAACCAATCTTTGTGATGCACGTATGAGACACTCTGAAGTGTTGTCCCTCACTTACTAGGTTTGACCCCTTTGTTTTTCTATGTTGTCTTATTTCTATTTTATAAGTTGATTCGACTCGGCAACTTTTAGTATCTTTGCCCAGTGAGACCCGATATTTTTGCTTAGTAACGCCCTCTTGGTCGGGTTACTTCATTGTTTTAGAGCTTCGCATCGAGATACTGTTGTGTTTTAGAGTCCGTTGTTTTGAGATTTTATTTTGGGTATTGGATTTGCGATTTATCGCTTGTATTGATTTTTAATATATGATTTTCTTGAAAACGGTTTTGTTAAAATGATTTAAATATATGGGTTTATAGTTTTTATATCTTTGAGGCTTGTGCGAGATAAGCTGGACTCTCACAGATAATTCACCTTGTACATCAGTCACAATCTCGAAAATGGGTCGTGACATGTTTTGTAGATTAACACTTTCAAAATTATTTTTTAAAAACACCTCACTAGATTAAAAGAACTGACACATTAATAATCACCTAATCAAAGACTAAAAAGCTTGGAATATAATAGATACAGAAGGTGTCAATAGTTGTGAGTTTTTGACCATCGACAAGTTCACCCTAACGAAGCATTTTCCGCTCTGTACTTTCAAACCATTGGTTTACTCGAATAATAAAGTTCTTATAAGCTATTCTTAACTCTAATTTTTACTTGATGTGACAATCCTAACACATCATTTATTAACTAGAATAATAATTCTTATTTATATATTTATTAATATATAGGAAAATAAAATATAAATAATAATTATTTATGAATATAGCTTGAATTCTATGTATACTAAAATAAAAGCAAATCATATAACTATTGGTAAATATCAATATTATAATACTTCATGTCTAAAACAATTATAATATTGATATTTACCAAGTATCTTCAAGTTACACAATTGTAGACATAAATGAATTTACAATGTTAAAAAAAAAATACACTTGCTAAACTAATTATGAAAATATTCTATGCTATTTTCAATATAAAATATATTTCAAAATTATAAGAAGCACATTGATTCGTGAAAAGTTTGAAAGTTGATACTTGCAATAATAATTTATACATTATTGAAATGAATAGAAATAAACTAAAAATCATTTTTTAAGAAATATATATATATATATATATATATATATATATTATGGTCTATGTGAACTTACAATAAAAACTGCCAATTTTTGTTTTTTTTTAAATCATGTGCTACATAAAAGGAAAAATCCATTTTCATATTCTTGAAAATTTTTTCAATTTTTACCTGTCTCATGCCTCAAATTTAAAATCCTAAATTTTAGATGTAAGTATTTATTAATTGAGTTATCTCATTTGAATAAAATTTACCGAATACATGAGATGATATTTCTAAAAGATTGACAACAATTCGTAATTTACCGAATACATAAGATGATATTTCTAGAGGAAGGACAACAATTCCTAATTTTGCGATACATTTTTTAAAATTTTGTGCTAGAAATAGAAAATGATCAAAAAATAATAGTTTTTATATTAAAAAGGCAAATTATTCATTGGATATTGCATTGACTATCATCGACCACGCGGACCTGTCGTTGATTACTGCTCCATCCTACTTGGGGGAAGATAAAACGAATGACCCACTTGATAGGCCTTGTAGGTGTAATGCGGTGGGGGCTACTCTCTACACCCAAGAGGACCCACTGTTGGGACTCAGTGGGCCAACAGTGAGTTTTTATTGGGGAAGATAGAATTCACCAAAAAAAAGTGGCTTTTGTGGAACCCTTCTTTGGTTGGCCCACTCCATGCTTCGCTTTAATTAAGTGTGTTTTGCGACGTGGCTAGTTTTGGTCATTCGTGGGCTTTTAATTTAACAAGGAGAGATAAACAAACAGTGTGCTCTACCATTTTTCAACATAAATTCACTTAAATCGTATGAATGAGCTAAATCACTCGCCATTCAATAAATTTGTTTATGTTTGATTTGATATATAAATGGTTGCGTTTAAATATTTTTTTGTGAAATTTATAAATAAACTCGATAATAAATTTGAGAATCCATATCAACTCGAGTTTGGTTGAAGCTTGCTAAATTTCAAACAAATTAGCCAAACTTAAATATAATATAAAGTTCCAAACAAATTTTCTTCATTGAACCATACCAGAATACTCCAGAGTTTAGTTCTTTTGGATTGCATTACACTCATAATTCCACTCCTACTATTTCGATAAGTATTGTTGACTTTATCAGAATTGAATATTAATGATGATTAATAAATGTATGATATATATTAAGGAGAATTTCACTTTTATAAAGACCTAAAATTTTTTTTTTCAAATATACCATCTCAAAAACTAATTTTAAAAAATGGCAGACTAGAGAAACTGATTTGTAAAAATGTCATTTTTTGTGAGAAATCGCATATTTTCAAGATAAAATAAAATAAAGTAGAAAAGGTCTCTGAAGGTTTCCAAAAGTCTCCACTAGAGGTCTACAGGAATCTTCAAGTCTCCAAGGGTCTCCAAATCACAAATTTTTAATTTAAAAATTGATTTAATAAATTCTCAATATAATAATTTTTTCAGTATTTACAAGTCTTCATAGATCTCATGGGTCTCCACTAGAGATCTACAATGGTTTCTAGGGGTCTCCACTGGAAGTCTCCGAATCTCACTTTTTTTTTTACAAAATTAAATTATATTGTGTTTAATAATAATTACCTAAGCAAACACAATTAAATCTCTTCTCATTTGATTTTATTTTGTTTAATCAACCTACAAAATAAATCACTTCTTAAACAGTCAAAGAAATACTTCTTTAAAAATAATTTTATTCAGGGGCATATTAGTAATTGGCACTTTAGTAATTAACAGAAATTGAAGTGCTAGGGTTTGTTACGCTCAGCCACCACCATTCCACTACCGCCGCCATCGATGATCTTCGAAACCGAGAACGAGATGTGGAGATCTGAAAGAGAGGATGATGGTTCAATGACTGCAGATCCCAAAGAGTGAGATCATAAGAGAAAAACTGACGAGGAGAGGGGAGGAAGAAGAAACAGGCAATAAGAATAGACGCGATGAAGGACAAAGACAGAGAAGGAACTGAGAGGAGGAGAAGAGAAGCGAGAAAGAGAGAGAACCGAGAGAGAAAGAGAGAGAGTACCGAGAGAAAAAAGGAGAAAGAGCATCGACGACAGGTGGAGCTAGCTAGGGTTTCGGGTTCTAGGGTTTGGGGTGTTGAGGGAGACATTAAAGAGAGAGAGAGAGAGAGAGAGAGAGAGAGAGAGAGAGAGAGAGAGAAATGAGAGTTTGAGAGAGAGAGAAGAAAAGAGAAATGTGGAGAGAAAAAAATTAGAAAAAAATTGAAATTTATTTATTCATGAATCTGATATTTTTACAACTAGCTAAAACATGAGGTAACAATCTTAAACACAACATTCTAAAATATGACACTTACATAATTTAGATTTCTGAATGGTATTTCTGAAAAATCAAACTTTCAATATGGCACTAAGAATAATTAACTCTATATATTATAGCTTCTTCCAAATTATCCTAAAAATGATAGTACCCTGATTTTGTAATCAAATTAATAGAATGAGAAATAAAAAGATATTTATAATTTGAGATATTAAATGTACAAATATTTTTATTGCAATGAATTGGAGGACTTTATAAAAAAAGAATGAAGAGAAAATGTACACTATTTTTTTTATTAAATACATTTTCATTTTTTGTATGAATGCTAGATTAAAAAATTTTACACTACTTTTTTTATTACATACAAAACTGCTAATACCATTTAGATTAAGTAATTTTAAAATGGCCATAACAAATGCTAGATTTGCAAACAAAATTATTTTTATTTTTTCTCTATTTTGTAAATCTTTGTTTAGAAGCGCAAATTTTTCCTAATATTAGAAATTAAAACTTTAAGATTTGGTAGACAAAAACAACCTGAAATTTTCATTTTGAAAAAAAAATAAACAATTATTTGAAAAATCTCATCAAACACTAGTATGCATTTAGATTTCTTTGTCAATAGATTACATGGGATCTGATATAATGTGGCACTCATTCTAAAATGTTATACTATGTTGTTACATTTAGTGATGACACAATATGCTATGTGTGAATTCCACATGACAATAATTAATGTAATATCCCACCAAAACAGACAGTTGAAGTTAGCATGTCAAACAACCTGTTGTGCAACAGTTGTCTATCACACATTAAATAAGTGTATATGGATGAAAATATTTATAAATATAAGGGTTTAGCTACTTAAATAACCCAAACTTGAACTTTTAAGTTTAGTAGTTGGAAGCTCATTTGTGCACATGCTGGATCGTTACAATTATGGTATCATAACCACTCAGTGTGTAAACTTGAACAGTGATGAGACAAACCTCAACTTATAGCGATGGTGGGGCAATCATAGGTTGCATTTCATATATATTTTATGTTGCATTTTATTTTTGTTTTGCATTATAAATTGTTGTTATTTGTGTGTTTTTATGTCTTGTTGGCTTCTTTGGTTATTTTGGTGAATATTGGTAAAATGTAAAGAAATGGATCTGTTTTGGTGTATTTTGTCGCTGACTGCCTTATGGCATGACAATGCCTTAGAGGGCGTGTGGACTGGGTTGACTTATTTCCATTGGGCCGCATGCTAGACTGTTGGGCCTCAGGATTTGAGCCATATGAACTTGTTTGGAAGCTTTTAACCTAGTTTTTACTGTTGGTCAAGACACTAACATTATGGTTATTATTCTATCAATATTATTTAAAATAAGATTAGGTTTTAAGAAAGGGGCCACATATAAATACTTGTTTTGAGAGTGGCGGTTGTTTCTTCCTCTTTCTTCTTGATCATTCACATACACCATGGGCAACCAACTCGCTTTTCAATTTCAACTTTCTTTCTTCTATCATGTGTAATTAAATCTCTTTCTAGTTAAGGTATTTTTGAAGTTCAATCAATTAAGGTTGCGAGACTATTGTTTTAATTTTTATTAAGTGTTTTGAGTATTTATTTAATTTTTGTGCCTTGGTTCTTTTATTGTTGTTTATGTTGATTGTGTAAGTTTTGTGTCCTAGTCCAATCATTGATATACATTGTCATTACATTTATTATTTAATAAAGATGCATTTTATTTCATATCTATGAAATATTGTATTGTTTATGACAATAAATCATCCATGAATAGTTATTCTTCCTTACGTCAAGTGTGTGACTTGATAGTAAAACCATAAGGTAAAAGAAATAATATTCTAAAAGTATTTAATCGATTATTATCATGGGAATGATAACAAACCAATGTTAGTATGTTGCTAAGAGGATAATCAAATTTTAATGATTATGGATATGAGATATCAATTAGAACATAGATCCATGTTAGGGAACATGTATTGGACTGGCCCGCTATGAAAGCACTTAATGGATCAATGTCACAAGTAGCTTTCATACAGTGGTGATGTTTGAGTCCTCTAACTGAAACTCACTATCAACTCCTACATGAAGAATCGCATGTATTGACTTAGTCAAACGTTATCCATAACAGGCAACAATAAAGGCTATGATTGGATATGTCATGAATCATGTAGAGGAGTGATAGTGAGAGTGATGGATTTGTTCCTCTTATAAAGAGTGATATCTCTTGGCTACTTGATGAGTGAGATTGATGGAATGTATGCATACTGGAATGAATTGATAAAGGGGTTTATCAATGTCATTTGTTATATCAATCTGCTTGAGATCAAGAAACAACTAAGCAATATAATGTTGACATGTGACCATGCCTCATGCTTAGATGAGATATCGTGTGACAAAAGGACTAAATATCAGTCTGTGAAAGGTTAACTTGGATCACCGACATCCGCTCGATTTTGGGTTGCCATAATGTATTACTAGATATTGTTTATGGACTTTGGGCCCAAAGGTTTGGGACAAGGCCCATTGCCAATTTCGAGTGGGCCTATTGAGTCACACACAATAACGAATTGGATTGGTTACAAATGTTCTCTCTTTGTGGTGATTGAATTATTAAGATGATTAATTTGATTAATCAATAATAATTCAGGGTTTTATGATTTATTGTTAAATAAGATTTAATACATAGTCCATTAATGTAATGGACTTTTAATATGAATCACTAGTTATCATGGTTATGGGTATTTAATTATGTGTGACATAATTCAGCCCATGTGAGTGATTTATTTTATGATAATGTATCATATAATTAAAAACCCAATAACATTAAACAAACATATGTGAATTTCAGCAAAACCTAACCTAAATAGGAGAGAGAAAGTTCGGCATCTAAACCTAAAAGGGGAGGATGATTTTCGGCTCCACCTTCCTATTTTTTAGGAGTCACTTTCCTTGTTTGACAAGGATAAATTCGGCACATGCACTAACTAATTAGGAGTCTATGACTAATTAAAATTTTTATTCTTGTGTGATAAGGAAAATAAAATCCTAATTTTTATGTGACAAAATTAATTAGGAAATGATTATTCTTGTGGGACAAGAAAGGCAAACCCTAGTGTGACTAGATAGGAAATTCAGCACACTATTGTTTGAATAGGTTGAGGGCCGAATTTTTGCAAGGACAAGGAAGAAATTTCAGATTCCTTTATGCACTTATTTAGGTCTCCTCATATGCCTATAAATAGGGTGCACTCATTGCCATTATTTTATGGCTTGGCCAAATTTGAGAGTGCCACTTTCAAAGAGAGAAAATTATTTTGTGAGTTTTAGAATAATGATTCTAAAAGAAGTGCTAGTACACTCCACCAATCATAGGTAAGTTTGTTTGTGTGGATACCTCTAGACACGTTCTCACAAAGACAACGTGAGTTCGAAAGGTGATTCAAAGTTTTTGAATACTAAAAGTTACACCAACACTCCATCCGATCAAACATTCAAGCTTTAAATC